>CM049871.1:2938552-2941052 GCA_027474115.1 Schizopygopsis malacanthus | reverse complement strand
AGGTCCATTAAAGAGATGACATGAAAACCAGTCATGAAATAAAATGACAGTTTCTTGTGAAGTGTACTTTTTTTTCAAAACATACTAGTTGATGACATGTTAGTTATGGCATAAAAAAAGGCTAAGAGAAAATGTGATTAGGGTTTGTTACTTTTCAATAAAAATGTAATCAGTGTATAGTGGCTTGAGTAACTGATTTAATTTGCACTATAATCATTGGTAGATTTAGTAGTGAATTTTGTTATCTTATATCTTGTTCATGATAAACACAGTTTAAGCCCTGACCGCTTTAATATTAATCTGAAAGACTTTTGAAACTTTCTCTGCACTAGAATTTGTATATTCTTTATCAAACAGACTTCAAGAATCGGCATATGAATCTCAACATTGGTGACAGTCAACATTAAGTTCCATGTTGCAGTGAATTCTGGGAGCATTTTGCCGTGTAGAAAGCATTTAATTCCTAGAAAGAAATTGCAACACTTGGTGTCGATGACCCGGAGTTATGAAAAAAAGTGACGTAGAGAAACATCAGATGCAAGTATTCCAAAGCCATGAAAAGAATGAAAGAAAAGAGTAAAGATATAAGTTAGAAAGTAGCAAATATTTGTGTTTCAAATAAATGTTACACCATACTGCTGCTGCTGTTGCTGTATAAGTAAATGTAAAAGCTATACAGTAAATGAAATGCCATAACATACAATAATAAACCTTTGTTTTTATCAAATCATGATGACATACAATATACAAACCGGTAATAATTTTTCCAGTTTAATAAAAGACCTATATACTAGTGATGGCGAGATAAAGCTTCATGAAACTTTAAGCTTTTTTTAATGAAGCCTCCAGAAATGAACCCGTTTGTGAACCATGCTCAAAGCTTCATCTCACCATCACTACTAGATACACCTCAAGCTGTGCTTAGGGCAGATGCATGTTTACATTAATCTACACCCCGCCTCCAACGGGTGTTGGAATGCTCAGCCTTTTCAAACGTCTTTTTGCCCCCAAACGAAGAACGAAAGCGAACCCGATGTATGCACATTTTGGCCTACAAGCATGGATTGATATCAGCTCCTCTGTGTCTTTAGGAACACCAAATGGCCCTTTTGATACTCAAGATGTGTTTGGGACAGGAAAGCAGAAGTCTTTGATTATTTTCAACCTTACAATGACCAATTTTTTGCAGTTTGGAATTTGCTGACTTCCTGTTTTCTAAAGTTATTTCTTAAAAGTGTTTGTACCTTCACATCCAAACCCGCGTATGAAGTGTAAAAACAACTGTAAAAAAAGACGTTCCAGATTACATCACACAAAAATTACTACCTACATTAAATATCATTCTAAGAAATTAATTATAAGGGTAAACGACATTGATTGTTTTGAAGTGTGCCTCTTTCATTTTAGTTAGCAAAGGATGGTGTCAACTTTTGAAAACCTCTCAGATAAAACATTTATTTTAAGAGGAAGAAGAACATATTTGTAATTAGTGATGCTGGATTATCTAAAAAAAAGTTAGTTTTTTCCCTTCTCCTGTGAGTCTTCTGAATCAAAAATGTCATTACATGAAATGTATTTCTTCACTTTTTCAGGCAATACTTGATGTTTGCTTTTTCAGTATTTAACACAGTCTGACATCTTGTTTTATTGGTTGATTTATTACTGTAATATGCAAGTTTTAAATTCAAATGTGTAGCATAGAACCAATGTGTTTTTTTATGTTCTGACAGTCTCCCCCCTTTCATTTGACAATATATCAACCAGGACCCATTTTTATTGCATGATTTACATTTAAATTTACATTTATGCATTTAGCAGACACTTTTATCCAAAGCGACTTACGGTTATTCAGGTTACAATTTTTTTTTTTGTCAGAATGTCAGAATGATTGATCGATTGACTGTAATAATATTTAGCCTTTATTTACTCAGATCTCTTCCAAGTTTACAATCTGAATTGTGATTATTTCATGGATTTGGGGTTTCATTAGAAACAATGTATTTTGAGATTATTAAAGAGATATACAGTTTCAAAGTATTGCATACAAAAATATGTTGGATTTCGTATTGATTTAAACAGGCACAATATTAACATACATTTTTTTGTATTCAGTCAGTATGTATATATATATATATATATATATATATATATATATATATATTATATATATATATCATCACAAAAATGTGTTTTATATCAAATATGAAGAGTCATGAAAAGTTGGCAAGAGATGACATTTACATTTCTGTAATCAACACATTTAAGTAATATGATTATGTAGCACATCCTTCTTTGAGAAGGCTATTCTCAAGAACAGCGATGCCGATGTATCGATCCCTGTGTTCTGGAGTTTGGCTTTCCTCTCTTGTAGGCCAATATTCAACCCAGGTCTGCTCTCCAAAGATGTACTGCAGACTAAAAACAACAGAAAAGTGAAGAAAAAAAATACAAAATTACAAACTGTTTTTAAATAAATTAATATTATTTTGGTTTTACACAT
>CM049871.1:2688552-2936052 GCA_027474115.1 Schizopygopsis malacanthus | reverse complement strand
CATATTCATTTAAGGTACATTTAGAAAAAATTAAATGTGAGATTAATCGCAATTAAATATTGTAATCTATTGACAGCCCTAATATATATACAGTATATATATATATGTGTTTTTATTTTGTTTTTGCAATGAATAATCAGTCATTGGCCTTCAAAATATTAGTCCAACATATTGGTAAAACAGAAAAAAAAAGCATTGATCAATACCGATGATAAAAAAATTAAAAAGACCAACTATAGGCCAGTGTATCGGCCTTGGAGATTAATCAGCCCGACACTACTATACTAAAAAATTAAAAATCATATTTATATATATATATATATATATATAATATATATATATTCACCATAGTGTTGTCAAAAGTACAGACCGCGATACCATTCGTAACTGAAATTTTAAAACGTCCGTTTCCCACCAATAGCCAATCACAGTAATATCAGTGTAGTGCTTGAACGCTATGGCCAGTTAGCACTGTTTAAGAATCTGCTCAAAGGTGCTCAAATGTTAGCAGGAAATGGACCTTTTTAACATTTCAGTACCGAATGGTATTGTGGTTGGTACTTTTGACAACACGAATTAATCATAAAATGTGTGTATTTGTCAGTATTATATGAACTGTTAAAATTACATAATTTAAATAATAAAATAGAACTTTGCATGTGTTTCTACTAGTGCTGTCAAATGATTCGTTATTAATTACATCCAAATTAAAAGTTTTTGTTTACATAATATATGTGTGTGTACTGAGTATATTTAGTATGTATATATATATATATATGAATACACACAAATGTATATATTTAAGAAAAAATATGTTATATTTACATATTGCATATATTTATATAGAATAGAAATTATATAAATATATACATATATATATGTGTACATATGTAAATGTATACTCTATGAATGTGTATTTATATATGCATAATAAATATACACAGTACACACACATATATTATGTAAACAAAAACTTTTAATTTGGATGTGATTAATCACAATTAATCATTTGACAGCACTAGTTTCTACCACAAATATTGTCACGTCATTCAGCCATGTACATCACTCTAGTCTTCCAACGCATAAACTTCAGGTAAATCCTGCTAACTTGAAGACACACAGTGGACACCTACCTTCCCCCAAGATTTGGCAGGTCAACAGATTTGCCCATGATGAGGTACGACTTGCCTTTGACCAATCCCAAATATTCTCTGCAATTGGGACGAGCCAAAAATTGTCTCACATTCCCCTCAACATCCTCATCGGTGCCTACAGGACAGAACAGCCTTTAGGAAACAATTCTACTGCAGTGCAATGTATCCTTCTGTAGAGCATTAATGGAGAAGGACTGCTGCATTGAACAGGAATCAGAAACATTTCAAATGCATTTCATGATCAGAAACATTGAGGAAATAATGAACCATACCTTCTTTTAGTACCTGGTCCACCTTCAAGTCGTAGATGTCAGCGTCCTTTTTCAGGTCCATCCGCACCACTGTGGCTTTATAAACTGTCAAGCATATTACATCATTATCTTCATGTCATTTTAAGGCGCAGGCCAATTTTTTTTTGCATTTGTACAAGGGCTCAAGGTTACCCAAAACTCTCATAATTGATTTCCTCATGTTGTACTACACTTTTGTGTAGAGAAAAACAACAACCTTTATGTGTTTGCAATTATTGTTTCTTAACAGGCACAGTCTCTATGAAAAAAGCAGTGTATAACACTTTTATACTACATCCCAACAGGAACATTAAGATAAAGTAAATAGTGCATCTTAAGTATGAGAGCCATAAACATGAATTGATACACAACTGAATGCATTTACCATAATCCATGCCAGCTTCACAGGCTTTATTGAAACGCTCATCCTCGTCGACTTGGTTTTTCCTCTGGTAACTGCAGTTTTCTGCATTCAGAGAAATATAATAATGTTCACACACACGTCAACCACCAACAAATGTATTAATATTTCCTCATTCACATTTTAGAATAAACCAAATCATAACTTCTCCAAGGCTTAAATCTGGCAATATAGATGATTACAGTTCAACCTCAGCAGTCTGTTGAGCACATTACAGGCTGAGCTGTTTAACAATTACATTTGGGACAGATTTTGTGGCTAACATTATAAGTGGACTGCAAGGAGCTAAATAAAAGTATCTTATAAACTATTATTTGTGGCTGATAATACCTTCTGCGCACTGGCACATGTCTCCCTTACACAGTCTGTATAGAGCACCATCTTCCCTGTCAGGGTGGAAGAACTTTGTACAGCGTTTATCTGAAAATCACACACAAAATAGATTTGGATCAAACAGACATGATTCATCAAATGCAAATCAATTCATTCAATTAATTTCAACATTTTCTGGAATATAGAAGTTACTTTATTATCTCTTCTTAAGTGACTTACGTAATGCAATTAATGGTAAGCATACAAAATGTGCACAAAGCGCACACATTTGGATTAAGTTACGTGAGCTCAAGGTTATTTGTATAGTGCATTTCACACACACCACTAATTTCAGTTTCAGTTTAAACAAATGTAGCATGCTGTTTATGATTCATGTTGTTTGTGATAAATGACACTATATTTGATGTTGGTCTCATACTTGTATTTGTCATTTATGTACCATCATTTAAGGATGTTGTGTCATTGCGGTGTGAGGGGGACCAAAATGCATGTTTATATTGTTTGTAAATTTTTAATTTGACATTATTGTTTTAAAGTAATAAAATGGGACACATTTATGTGACATCTTTTATTTCTTCCTTTCTTTTTTGTGGCAACTTACAGTCATGCGGTACTTATATTTTCTCAAAATACAGCAATATGACAATATCTGGACATATATGTCCAAATTAAGACTGTTTATTGAGTGGACTTCAAGCAGGATTGGAAACGCAATAAAAAATGTAATTACTTTAGTCTAAGACAGTATGTAGCTGAAGATGTCATCAACAATGTTTGTTTAGTTTTGACCAAAATACTTAATATATGTACGGGTAAGCAGCATTAATAATTGTTTCTTTTTCAAAGCATTATTGTTAATAATTTGTGTAACTTAATATACTAATGCTAGATTTACAGTTTAATCAAACATAAATCTCTCTCTTTATCTGTCTCTCTCTCTCTCTCTCTCTCTCTCTCTCTCTCTCTCTCTCTCTCTCTCTCTCTTTCTGTGTGTGTGTGTATGTGCGCACATGCACCAATATCTCACCTGGTGAGTAATATTCATATATTGTGACTACAGCAGGTTGTAGCATTCCCACATTTTGCATCTTGTGTATTCTGAAGGCAATTCTTTCTTTCTCTCTATGCAAAACCTGATAAAACAGAAACCAAAGCAAATGTATAATTACATGTCATATTGCACACTGGAAACACAGCTTGTTAACATGTGCACAAACAACAAGTAACTGGTGGTGTTTGGGGGGGGGGGGCATAGTCCATATCACATCTGTACTGTCTTATAATATTACGGTATGTGAAATATGATAATCCAACTTTTTCCTATGCCCCATAACGCAAATCATGAAAGTAAACTCAATTTACTCTGTAAGCAATCAGCAAAAGTTTCGCTCTATGAACACAATGAGCATTTTCAAAAACTGGATACAATGAGGTATTTTACTCACCCTTCAACCAGTGATCATCAAAAGGAAATTTAAAAGTATAAAAACATTTACAAATTACTTTTAACACACCTTGAATAACTCCTAAAGATTCTCCTTCTATCCGTAATATTAAGTGAAAGTGTCGTGACATACAGCCAAGTATGGTGACCCATACTCGGAATTCGTGCTCTGCATTTAACCCATCCAAAGTGCACACACACAGCAGTGAACACACACACCGTGAACACACACACAGCAGTGAACACACACACACACAGCAGTGAACACACACACACACACACACACACACACACAGCAGTGAACACACACACCGTGAACACACACACAGCCGTGAACACACACACACACACACACACACAGCAGTGAACACACACACACACACACACCGTGAACACACGCCCGGAGCAGTGGGCAGTGGGTTCGGTGCCTTGCCCAAGGGCACCTCGTCGTGGTATTGAAGGTGGAGAGAGCGCTGTACATTCACTCCCCCCACCTACAATTCCTGCCGGCCCGAGACTCGAACTTGCAAACTTTGGGTGTGTTAAATATCATTATAGTAACTTATGTCATTATTTCGTGACTATTACATTTTAGAGAATCCATATGAAAATAAACCTGGAAAGATACATATAGGTTTGGGGAGAAAAATAAAAGATTCTTAGTCAATTCCAGGGAATTATTGGTTTATATCATAAACTAAATTGGAGAGCAGACCACAAATGTTGTTATATCACATCACATTAATGTAACATTATTCTCCTAACTTGTGAAAATATAAAATCAATTAACATTTACAGCCCATTCAGTCAAAATGGCCGATACAAATTATTTGTAGTGCAATCCTCTGATTTGAAATGATTTGTTGCAGTCCTTTAGAGTGGAACCTCCCCAAACTGGAAGTACTTCCCATTATTTAAAACACATAGGCTCGTAAGGAAAACATGTGGATAATACGTAGACCACACTGTACACAAAGGTGAACACGCAGTGACATGGAACCTTATGGCTGTGCATTAACTGAATATTAATGAGCACTTTGTCAGCCAATCAGAATCAAGAATTCAACTATATTTATAGCAATCTAAAGCAAAATCACACACGTTTAATGCTGGCCGTTGGGACAGAACGATAGTTTGCTGACATACCTTTTCTAAGTAGAGGATGAGGGATCCTTTCTCGGACAGCACTTTGTCCATCTCAAATTTCTGAATGTATTTCTCCTTCCCTGTGGACAACTGAGGGCAAGGGAACAAGAAATAAATGAATGCATGATATGATTAAAATGCTTTATGTCCTGCCTGTATGCATGTATGTATATGTGCAAGTCACATTTAGTTGTATAGCATTTATTCCACAGAAATAGTTTCAAAGCAGTGTCAAATTAAACCAGACACAGTGTTAAAATGTTTTAAAATTAATCAATCAAAAGGCAAAATTTCAGCACAGATAAGGTCATGAGTCAGTTGTGTTAATGCAGTTCAACTGTGTCGAAATGGCAAAATTCATAAAAATGAGTTAAATTCAGCTGTAGTAAGTACATTTACAAAATACAACAGTGTTTCAATGTTGATTCAATTCAGTTCAGTAACAGTGTCAGTGTCATAACTCAGCTCAATTCAGGACAAATTCTGTTGTCATCTGATCATGTCAGTTCAGGTACAGTAATATTACAGAATAGTTATTTTCTTATAAAGTTTGTTTCATGGACTCAACCGAACTGAACTGTTCGTAACTGGCTGATGTAATACTAAATAACTGTTCTAGTTATAGCCGTTTAGATTAAAACCTCTAGTGATGCCAGGGTAAGGATGTTCTAGAATAGTGCAATTTAAATTAATAATTTACAAAGTAAACAGATATGAAGCAACACTTCATTAGTTAATTATCACAATACCTCTTCCAGATCTCTGCTATCCACAGAAAATCCAGTAGGTATGCCAATATCCAGAATAGTCATGGTGGCATCGGTTTTATCACTTTTGTAGCTGTGGAAAGGGAGATCAAGAGCAGATTTTACGAACAGGTTTTGTAGTTTTGCTTCATCTTCTCCGTCTGCGTTTATGGCTGTTTTCGAAGTAAAGCTTTTGGTGTGAAACTGTGTCTGTTTGACCTAATAATTATGATATTGTAGTAACACAGTGCTGGTCGTCTCTGAATACTGAATACTTATACTCTGAATAAACTCTTTGTAATGCGAGTTGCATTCACGTCAGAATGCAGTAAAACTGAGTCTCCACCGGAGTCATTATCTAGTTATTATGATGGTAAGCAGGTAACTTGAGCTCCGAACAATTAATCAAGCCAAGTGAGAAAACAGCCAAAATATGCATATGCTGATCAATTACAAATAAAATAGTTTTTGGACATAAAAATAAACGTATTAAAATACGTGTTCACATACTAGAAATCCATAGTGAGCTTGTACGTTTCAATGGCTCCGTCTTGTTTTGCTAAAGATAAAAAAAAAAAAAAAAACATGGTAATAATTAAAAGCAACACAAAGTGAAGTGTTGTGGAGGTTTTATTTGTTCTCAGTGTGTATGGAAAGTGCAGGAACTTACTTTCGGGGTCTTTCTCCATTTTAACAGTCAGATCAAAGAAAGTACAGTCAGACTTCTTCTCAGCAGGTCTGGCGTAGTACAGCGACAGAACCTGAACACAGCAGCACGTCTCTTTACTCTTTACACTTACTGTAATCTTACTGTTGACTGTATAAACGTTCATGAACACTCACTGAGAGAGTGGCTGTTCCAGATCCTTTAGCAGTTACATTGAAGTCCTTGTTCATCTCCACCTATCAGAGTAATCAAATCCATAATATAATAGAGATATGTAAAGATCTTATTGTCCATCAAGTAAAATTGATGGACGATGAACAACTAAACTCCCATAACTTAACAAAAACACAACTGACATGAGCAGCAAACAATTTGAATCTAGTAGATGAGTTACTCCTCACCCTGTCTGAACGTGTAAGATGTGCATTATCTCTTTTGATACTCCATTTGACAGGTTTGCTTCTTCCTTGCACGGCCAGCTCCACCTCCAGATTGAAGTTTTGTCTGTCCTTCACCTGCATGCGATACTCTGCCACAGCCTGGAACACCATGATGGTCGCCTAGAAAGCACAGAGAAGCATTGCACTCCTGTCCTGCAGTGCCAGATGTTTATCACAGTCGAATGATGACGTGTTAGTGTACCTGTGTGGTGCCAGATCCTCCATAGTGAGACTGTTGTCTGTTCAGCCAGTGCACTGCCTCTCCTGCTTTATCAAAGTCTTTGGCCTTCACAAGCGCCAGCACAGCATACGCCGTCGCCTCTAGTGAGTGATGATGCTGTCCAGAGACAGTCCAATACTGACCAGCTGTTTCAAACACAACACAGGATTAGAAACAGGATTGTCATGCTGTTCTCTCCGTACCTGTTCCATTACCATTTTAGACATTAACAAGCAACATCATTGCCACAAAACTTTTATTTTTCTTGAGTCAGAGGGAGGACAATTGCAAAGTGCATCTCTTGTTGATGACCTGGTTGCTTGACTGACCTTCTCCTTGGCTGGAGTGTCTCATCAAGACGTCCTTATTGAGTTTGTTCTCATTGGCCATGGCATAGGATGTCATGGCAACAGCATAAGGATTGGTCAGTTGTTGAATTCGACCTTCCAAGAAAGAAACAGCCTTGCTGATACTTTCTTTCAAACTCTATAAACGTGTGTGTTAAAGGTTAAAACCAAGACGAAGAGTGTAAAAATGCAACTGTTCATTCTTAATAGTTCTGGCAAACAGAATGATGGAAGAGGTGTACTTACACTAACTGATGCAGCGCAGATCTCTCTGCCCTCTTGCATGGCAATTACGACAAAGGCTGTTAGAGAGGCTTCGGCATCTTTGCCTCGTACGTCACCCTGGAATGAAGGACAAATAAACATTTTATTATTAATTCAGTAAAGCTTGCTAAAAAAGCTTGCACAAAATGTTTTTCTAGGACTGCAGGTCTGCAAGACGATAAAATGTTTTGAGATAGTGACAGACTGTATAGGTATTGTCGTTCTCTCACAAAACTTTTAAGATCCACTAAGAAACGTTGTGCTTCCTCGTAAAATATTTGTGTTCCCTTGAGAAATGTTATAGTCACTCGCAAAACCTTTGCATCCCCCCTAGATTCTTTTTCAGTGGAATGTAATAGGGATGTGCAAAAATAGTTGAACATTCACATATTCAATCTGTAATTATTATTTAAAAAATAAAAAACACTATTAAAAAACTATTATATATGTTTGAAAGCAATCTTTCAGTAGTCCAGAGCTTGTTTGTCAAAGTTCAAGAGTTTGATAGATAATAAGAATTTAAGGCCTCCACATTGTCTAAAAATTAAGTCATGGATCCAAAACCAGGGTAAATCATTATTACAGATACAATTCTTAATCCAGTGAATTTTGAATGTCTGATTGATGGTTTGAAAATCTAAAGCATTAAGACCACCCTCCTTGTAGCGTCTTACCAAATAATTCCTTTGAACGCATTCTGGCTTGTTTTTCCAAATAAAGCAGAATTACAGGGAGTCAATAGATTTAATAGTTACTTGTATCCACATAAAGGGATAGAGCAGGATAAACAAGGTGTGATATGCCCTCAGCCTTAGTCAGTAGGACTCTCCCATAAATTGTCAAATCTCTCTGCAGCCAGCAACATGATATTTGTTTTATTGTATCTATTATTGGCTGCAAATTCTGAAAAAGACAGTCTGATCTAAAAATATCAACCCCCAGATATTTTACACACCGTTTAACTTTAATATCCTCAATAAAAGTTTTATCTGAATAATTCACATACAAAATTTCAAATGTCTTAGAATTTAAAACTAATCCGGAAGCTTTGGAGAAAATATTAAAAAGACCTAGGGCAACAGAGACTTGTGAATAATCCTTAAGAAATAGACAAGTATCATCAGCTAACTGGCTAATTATTAATGTATTTTCTCCAATATGTATACCTTCCAAATTTTAGTGCTTTATATGCAAACTTATTAGCTCAGCAGCCAATAAAAAAAAGAAAGGGAGATATGGGTTATCCCTGGTGAATACCACGACCTACTGGAAAACGAGGAGAAGTGCCAGAAGCTAAGGAAAAACTGTTTTTAATACCATTTTATAAAGAATAATTTCAAAGTAATCTAGAATATCTATAATTAAGCTAATATTGTTAGAAATATGTCTACATTTTAGAAATCTAGATTGAGTGTTAGAAATTATGCTAAACAAGATTTTAGCTTTTCAGCATAAATACACGCCAATAACTTATAATCAGAGTTTAAAAGGGGGATCGGGCACAAATTATCTAAAACATTTGAATCCTTATTAGGCTTAGGTATAAGACAAATGATACCTTGTTTCATAGATTCCGCCAATTCACCCATCATAGCACATTCAATAAGGGCTTCATGAAGAAGATACTTAACAGATTCCCAAAAACCTTAAAACAATTCAAAGGGTAACACAGATTTAATTTTATGAAAACACAAAGATGACGCATCGGGATCAAACGAAGAAGTATATAGATTCTTATCAAATGTAAAGACACGGGACGAAATCACAGAGGGGTCATTAGATAATGTATTATTAATAAATAAAGATAATATATTCTCATTGCTAACACATTTCTTCTCTAGGTTGAAAAAGCAATTTGAGTTTGGTCCACAAACTCAAGCCATTTTGCTCGTGACCTAATAAAAGCACCCTTTGCTTTGTCTAGAAAGAGTTCATCCATATTGCCTTGCAAAGTATGAAGAATTTCCTTGTCACCCTCTCCCATAGGGTTCTGTAAAATTAAACTTATTTTTCTTATGAATTCTGATTTTTCCTTATTTTTAGAAGACATTTTTTTTTTATCCCACATTTAACAGAGCATTTCCTACATTCATATTTATACAGCTCCATTTATAAATGGCTGAGATATTAGTCTGAGATTTAACATTCACTGCAATTTTCTTAATTTCTTGACAGTATGAATCTGATAAATAGGAAACAAATTAATTTCCAGTAACCGGGGTTTACGCCAGCTAACAGGGAACGTTCTCAGAACTTGGCTAACATTCTCTCGTGGTTCTCTCAAGGTTATAAACAAACATTCCTCCAGTAATGTTAATATAACGTTTGTTCAAAGTTATTAGGTTTTTGATAAAGTTCTCAAATGGTTAGACACAAATGTTATTTACACGTTGTTTGTAGAAGGTTTTGTAAACATTCTCATAATAATGGGTGAAACCAGTGTTGTATCTGAGTCCAGAGTCGAGTCCTAGTTTTTTATCAATTTTAACATTCACGTTGATAATACAAATGATGCGTTAGGACTTGCGTTTACTGACCTAATAAACTCTTTTGGTGTCAAGCAAAATGTCACCGGGCCCACGCATCGTTTTAATCATACGCTAGATTTAATAATATCGCATGGAATTGATCTAACTGATATAGATATCGTACAGCAAACTGATGATGTTACTGACTATTCTATTGTATCATGCATGCTGCATTTTACCGATATTAACTATATGGCTCTGCGTTATCGCCCAGGCAGAATTATTATTCCAGCCACTAAAGACAGATTCACAAATAACCTGCCTGATTTATCTCAACTGCTCTGTGTACCCATAAATACAGATGAACTAGACACAATTACTAGCAACATGGGAACTACCTTCTCTAATACGTTAGAAACTGTTGCTCCCATCAAATTAAAAAAGGTTAGAGAAAAACGTGCTGCGCCATGGTACAACAGTTATACCCACTCTCTCAAGAAAGAAACTCGTATTCTTGAGCGCAAATGGAGAAAAACTAACTTGGAAGTTAATGGAAGGCTACCTGCTGCCGCCAGAGCAAGTGTAATCACTGCATTCAAGCGCTGCTCGGATGCTCTTATTTCCCGAGTTGTGCTTGTAAGTCGAAATGTGAAAACAGCACACTCGCGTTACTACAAAGATTTAAGGGAAATCATTTTTCACTTGCACACCGCAAGTGTGATGATGCTTTTTACGTCTGTTTCGGAGAAACAAAGGACAAATATTTCAACCGATCGCTTAGGCATGGCACCGAAATGAGGCACTGAAATCTGCATTCTGATTCGATTCTAGTACATACCAGTTACATAGGTACCGGTGCCATATTGGTACCGGGTTTCAGGAACCCAACCCTAGATATAACGCAAATTTGTTGTAGAACATGGTTGTGTATAATGAATATTAAAAGCTTGTTGAGAAATTGTGATTCGTGAAAATAACATCTTTCTCATTAAACCTCATTTGAATAAACAAATAGTCTAATATATTTTTTTTTTCATGAGCCCAAATATTTGAATTCATTAGGCTATTTTTTAAACATGCCCATCCTAGAATGTAATAGTTTTGTGAGAAAACGCAAAGTTTCTCAGGGGAATGTAATACTTGTATATATGAGAGCAAATGCAAAAGCCCTTAATTATATATATATATATATATATATATATATATATAATTATAATTTTTTTCTCCTTAGGAGCTCTGCATCTTACAAATACGCAAAGGGTATATGAACTTATTAATTACATTTTGAACATTAATCGTAGATCACAGTATTTACTTTTAATGTTGTTCTATACTGCTAGCTTCCATTCCTGTTGTCCTCTACAGGAGAATTAAAAAACAGTATGTCATAATGACTTTCAACCTTACCACCATCTCTCCATGAATTACAGCTGTATCCTCTTTAAAGGAGCCATCTGGCAGTTGTTTGTGGAGAACCAGCCACTTGAGTGCGCTGCAGAGCACATTATCCTCTATAGGAACAAAGTTAACGGCCATGGAGAAGACTTTGGCCACATATGCAGTCAACCTTTAACAGATAGAATAAAATTAATTAATGAATTTATTAATTAATGAATCATTTTCTATCAATAATTTCAAATCAATAATAATAAATTATTAGAGGGAACACTGGGAATGAAAATAAAACAAATTAAATTGATTTAAATTAAAATACCACGTGCTGCTTGGCCTGTGTGTCCATGCAGCATATGAACCATCTGATTTACGGAAGCCCAGCTGCTGTTGGTAACCTTTATACAAAAAATAAACAAAATAATTATAACAATAATATTTAATTGCTTGTTTTCTGTTTTTGATCTAAAGTGTTCTAGAGAGCATCTACATCACCTGTGTTGATATGCTTAATGGCTTCATTACGGCGATCCATGCCAACAGCCTCCCACTGATTGGTGCTGTCCAGATAATGAGTGGCAATGAGAGGAAGAGTCATATAGATCATGTTCTGCTCTCCACATCCAACGGGTTGGACAATAAGGCGACCCATGAAGTCTCCACTGATGGCCTGCTCGACTGTCTGACTGATCTCCTCACCTGAAGAGATAAAAGAGAAATGAAGTCTGAGTATTCTGTTTTTAAATGATCTTTGTTAAAATGAGCTGCCATTTCTGCAAGACTTGTATAATGAGATTTGTAGGTTTTATCTGCCAGTGGGCAAATTTGGCCTGTATGCCTGGGTCACACCTCTACTTTTTTCAAAAGATATCCTGGAATTTTTAATGACCACAGAGAGTCAGGACTTTGGTTTAATGTCTCATCCAAAGGACGATGGTTGTTGACAGTATAGTGTCCCGGTCACTATACTGGGACGTTAGGACCCACACAGACTGCAGGGTGAGCACCTCTTCCAGCAGCAACCTAGTTTTCTCAGAAGGTCTACCATCCAGGTACTGACCAGCTCAACCCTGCTTAGCTTCAGTGGACAACCAGTCCTGGGGTCCATTCTTCGTACCTCGCTTAATACATCTGAGATGATTTGAGAGATGCGAGATCTTCTAATCGTGATAACTGGTCTCTGGCTAATTTGGTTCTTCAAACAAATTTACACATTACTTTTAAGTATCTGGATTAAGTTGTCTAAGATTACAGTGCATTCTAGTGTTCCTCGAAAAGAGCAGATGTATCGATACTCGAAACTAGGGATGTCCCGATCAGGTTTTTTTGCCCTCGAGTCCGAGTCCGAGTCATTTGATTTTGAGTATCTACCGATACCGAGTCCCGATCCGATACTTCTATAATACATAAAAAAGAATAAAGAAAAGCGAAGAAACAGATCCAGGATGTTCCTTATTTTTATTTAATTCACCTTATTTTAACATTCAACAACTCTGTTAACAAACAGAGCACTTCTGTGAGGTAGCTTGAACAATCAAGTAATAAATAACAAATTCTTCACTTTTGGACTTTAGTGCAACAGTAAATGTAAAAAAGGTAGGTCTGCACTTGAGTTTCTGCTGATGTGGTACTCACAGACCATCCCTGTGACTGCCTCTCTTGTAAGATTTCCTCAAAGGCGATGTCCATGCTGCTACATGCTTCATGATGTGGTGCCTTGCTCACTGGCTCTGCTGCAGCCTCATCAACTTTATAATACCTCCAGACCGCAGACATACTCGCGCGTTCCGCTTCAAGCTACTTCCGTGTTCTACTTTGCGAGTGTTGTGCCGAATTCTGCAGCCTGCCAGATTATGCACCCCCTAGTATTGGTAGGTTTAGGAGTAGGTGTGGGGAAGGGGTTAGGATTAGGGGTGGGGTTGGGATTAGGCAATCGGGTACGATTTCAACGAGGGGATGCATAATCTGCAGATTTCGGCACAACACCGGCATTTAACCAATAGCGTCTCTGCAACAAAGTGATGTCATGCCGCACGCGTTGCTGTTTCCGTGTGGAGTCAAGAGGTCTGTGCCACCGCATAACTATAGATGTGTTAAAAAATAATGAGAATATATATACATATATATCCGAGTCCTGATCGGGAGGTAACGTCCGATTCCGATCGAGTCTGAAACCACGTGATCGGGCCCGATTTCCGATCACGTAATCGGATCGGGACATCCCTACTCGAAACCACGATCAGCAAAGCAGCGATTGGCTGGCGGCAAGACAGCAACGTAATGACACCACATCATTAAGAAAAGAGACCTGACAAAAAAACTTGACAAATTTCTGGAGCTTTATAAGGAAACAGCCAAGTGAACAAAACTACATAAATGTATATAGATATAAATAGATAAATGAAATGTGCTGTTTAATTTATTTGTATTTTTTTTTTGCATGATTCACAATTATTTATATTTATGATTTCTAGTATTTGAACACGCTTTACATTTTTACTTCAGTGTTGTAATTAGCAATTCATTTAATTTGATCTTTGAAACAAATTTGTTATGTGACAGCGTTAATTACAGTTTCTTAAAGATCATGTTATCTGCATCTCCTGCGCTTCATCAAGCCCATCCCATAATATCTGTCACCATTCATTGGATTAACTGTGTAGCAACTGTTCATTGGATTAACTGTGTAACATGTGAGTAAGACTCCAATACAATTATAAAGTAATTAATCACTAATAAATCTTTATACAATAAACTTAAATATCTATAACTTTTTTGAAACTAATTTTTTAAACTACAGTAAAAATGTCTAAAACAAGACCAGAATAGCATTATAGACTACACAACATTGTTAGCTTATTTTAAAATGAATTTTAAAATTATTATTATTAAAAATTATTGTCCCTGGACCAGCAAGATACTCTTATAATAAAGTAGCGGTGGCTGTGACAGATATTATTGTATTAATTCTGCTTCAAATGATGTGAACTAATCCTGTTTACATGAAATAAGCCTGCTCCCGAGAAGGTTTAAGCTTACGGACCTGTTGCTACGACAGTAAGTCTAGGATGAGCTTCGAAGAACCAAATGATCCAAGATCAAGCGAAATCAGCAACAATCAAATCCAGCTAACTGAGTTAGCGACGCACGAAGACCACCTTGGTCTGCAGGGTGATATGGCAGGCGACAACAAAATATAAAAATTGAAGAATAATTTTTGTATCATTTTATTTGTATTATCTTATTATAATAGTGGATAGAATAAGTATGTTTTTGGGCTAAAATAATTCAAATTATATTTAAGGCCGATTTCCTTGTGAATTGCGACTCATGATTCACAACTGGTCGCGATACATGGGAGGACTATTTTTCCATTATTTTCCCACTATATTAAATGAAATTAATAATGGATTTGTCTTTTTTATATAAACCTACTAATAAAAATCACTATAGAATCACTGGTGGCTGAATTAGACAGGTGATTTTCACCTGAAGCGATGGCCTTGAGTGTGGCATGTGATGCTGTATTCAGTTTTGACAAACTGAGTCGGTCCTCTACCAAACATGTAGGCAAGCCTTAATATTCACCCTCAGCCTGTGATAGATGAAATGGATCTTGTGAAATGTGCGATCGCATTGCCGATCACTCTTGAGAAACTTCAAGTATGGAAGGACAAATATCCAACCTTTTTTAGACCACTCCAGCTTTCACTCACACTGGCCGTAGGTCTGGCTACATCATAAATGAGTTTCTCACTTATGAGCAAAATAAGCTACTGCTCTGATCTTCAGTGGCACAGGACATATTCTCAGATATTTCTCTGCACATAGAGAATGATTTGGTTGAAAGTGTATCAGAAGAGATAGTGAAAGAAAAATATGGGTTATCTACACCAGTGTTTCTCAAAGTGGTCACCAAACCATTCCAAGTGGGTCGCGGAGTGTGTGGCCAAAGAAACAACATAAACAACATAGAACGTAATTCTAAATATTTTTCTGATGCAAGACTTTTATTTTAAAATATGTGCATGAAAGCTGTTGATAGTTCTGTCAGATGCAGTTTAAGTTAAGAGAGCCTGAGAAAAAAGCGCTGTCCTGATCAAGTATCTGCGGTCAGATGAGATCTTCACAGATTTAATGTCAGTGTCATTATTCTATTGTTATTTCCGTAACGTGTTATGAAATGACCTCAGAATCCTGTCCTGCCAGATGTTATGCCGTGTTCGTAGCGCACACTCTTCTATAGCATGTGCAAACGTGGCGCCGCACTGTATATCACTTAACTAAAGCACAGAAACTACGAGCATGCAACGTGAAATACAGTACCAATGAATAACATAACTGGTACTGTTTATGTTAGCTGGTAAGGATTTGCATGAAGGTATGATATTCATTCTATTCAGGAGCAGTTTCCACGTTTCATTAACAGTTCATGTTAGTATCTTAGGTATATTCACCATGGTAACTGATTTTTCCGAAACCCCACCAAAATAGCATGTTATTTTCACTTTGTGTCATTTTGCATATGTTTAAATGACTGTGGTGGCTCATACCAACTTAATTGTACGAACAAAAACATGTTTGGGACTGCTATTTAATTGCCTTAGCTTATAGACTTTTTATTCAATATTAGTCATATTCTTAACAGTATTAACAAATTAGTGAAATAAATGTGCTTATTTTTTTTTTTTTTTACAAATTATATATATAATCGGACAAAGATGTGTTTTTTCTGCATTAGGAAAGTTTTTTTTCTCTCTCTTTGTACAGCAGTCATTGTTTATTCTAAAGGTATTTTTAACATAGAATATGTTACATAAATATATGAAATGTAGAAAATATAAATAAATGCTTGTGGCTCAACTTCCATGGGGTGCTGCCCCCCCTGCACAAAAGTAAAACTGCACCTATGAGAAAGAGCTCTGAGGATGCGTTAATTGTTGTATGCTACCTTACGAAATCACAATTTTTTATCGATTTTGGACCAGAACAAATTACAGTCGATTCATATTTAAAGATGGATACATCTATATCAGCAGGATTTGTAATGGATGTGAGAAAAAAAGGGAATCTACTTAATATTTATTAAAAAAAAATCATCAGAGGTTGGGTTAACATCACCTGCTCCATCATTAGCCAAAAAAATAAAAAAAATAAACAATAAAAAAAAGATTCGGACTTGTGTTCTCGTGGAGACCAGTCTTGCCAAACTTCCTTGGAAGAGTGAACTCGGAAGGAGGCGAGAACACTGAACAGCATCCTTATGAGAATTGACATGTACTGTGTTCTTGCTTAACTGACAGCATAGTCTCAGCATAAGTATTGGCCAATGAACAATAAATATACTGAACAAAATTATAAATACAACACTTTTGTTTTTGCCCCTATTTTTCATGAGCTGAACTCAAAGATCTAAGACTTTTTCTATGTACACAAAAGGCCTATTTCTCTCAAATATTGTTCACAAATCTGTCTAAATCTGTGTTAGTGAGCACTTCTCCTTTGCCGAGATATTCCATCCACCTCACAGGTGTGGAATATCGAGATGATGATTAGACAGCATGATTATTGCTCAGGGGTGCCTTAAGCTGGCCACAATAAAAGGCCTCTCTAAAAGGTGAAGTTTTATCACGCAGCACAATGACACAGATGTTGCAAGTTTTGAGGGAGCGTGCAATTGGCATGCTGACTGCGGGAATGTCAACCAGAGCTGTTGCCTGTGAAATTAATGTTAATTTCTCTACCATAAGCCATCTCCAAAGGCGTTTCAGAAAATTTGGCAGTACATCAAACCGGCCTCACAACCGCAGACCACGTGTAACCATACCAGCCTAGGACCTGCACATCCAGCATCTTCACCTCCAAGATCGTCTGAGACCAGCCACCCGGACAGCTGCTGCAGCAATCGGTTTGCATAACCAAAGAATTTCTGCACAAACTGTCAGAAACCGTCTCAGGGAAGCTCATCTGCATGCTCGTCATCCTCATCTGGGTCTCGACCTGACTGCAGTTTGTCGTCGTAACCGACTTGAGTGGGCAAATGCTCACATTCGATGACGTCTGGCACTTTGGAGAGGTGTTCTCTTCATGGATGAATCCCGGTTTTCACTGTACAGGGCAGATGACAGACAGCGTGTATGGCAATGTATGCGTGAGTGGTTTGCTGATGTCCACGTTGTGGATCGAGTGGCCCATGGTTGCGGTGGGGTTATGGTATGGGCAGGCGTATGTTATGGACAACGAACACAGGTGCATTTTATTGATGTCATTTTGAATGCACAATGATACCGTGACGAGATCCTGGGGCCCATTGTTGTGCCATTACCTCATGTTGCAGCATGATAATCCACAGCCCCATGTTGCAAGGATCTGTACACAATTCCTGGAAGCTGAAAAAAATCCCAGTTCTTGCATGGTCAGCATACTCACCGAACATGTCACCCATTGAGCATGTTTGGGATGCTCTGGATCGGCGTATACGACAGCGTGTTCCAGTTCCTGCCAAACTCCAGCAACTTCACACAGCCATTGAAGAGGAGTGGACCAACATTACACAGACCACAATCAACAACCTGATCAACTCTATGTGAAGGAGATGTGTTGCACTGAGTAAGGCAAATGGTGGTCACAACAGATACTTACTGGTTTTCGGACCCCCCCCGGACCCCCCTAATACAGTAAAACTGCACATTTTAGAGTGGCCTTTTATTGTGGCCAGCCTAAGGCACACCTGTGCAATAATCAAGCTAAATAATCAGAGCTCATGGTGCTGCCCAAAGTGCTGCCATAACCAATCAGAATTTTTTTTTACATGAGTACTCAATTGCGGTTGCACATCCCTAGTGGTAACTAGGAATTACACAAGCTTCAGTCTGAATCCAACCCTTAAATGATCTGAGATGACCAAACACCTGAGAAGAGATGATGCCAACCCCTTAGAGGACCTCAGAGGATGCCAACCCTCAGACAACATACAGAATTACAGAATTTTGCTATAAGTTAAATATATTAACTTTCTACAATATAAAAATATATTGTAGAAACTTAATTTCTTGTAAAGCTGCTTTGCAACGATTGTATTATAAAAAGCGCTATACAACTAAACTTGAATTGAATTGAATTGAGGGTGAGCCGAGACAGGATTCTGAGGATTTAATAGACTTGTATTCAGATATTCATAGTCTGCTTTTATAACCTGGACTCCCTGTCTGTCCTGTGATAACCATGGAGGTCGTTCCCCTATCCGCTACGCTCCTTGTAATGGGTAATCAGAGTCATTGCGTGCCTGTCAGTCTCCAGCTACATCGAAGTCATATGATCTTCTGTCTATGCCTCCAGCCTCTGAGACCCAGACTCCACCCCATAGACACAACGGCTCCACCATGGCCCACAGTTCCGTCCTCTCCACCATGACCCATCAGTCCACCAGCTCTACCGGGCTCCCTCATCCCTCCGGCTCCACCTTGATCGGTCATCGACCTACCCTCGCCTCGGGATTAAACTTCTCTGGCTTCACCTTGTCCCTCCGTTCCCCTGGCCTCCTCCTTCCCTCCGGCTCCACCTTGATCGGTCGTCGACCTGCCCTCGCCTCGGGATTAAACTTCTCTGGCTTCACCTTGTCCCTCCGTTCCCCTGGCTCTGTTGGTCTTCTCCTTCCCTCCGGCTCCACCTTGGTCCTCTATCGCTCCAGCTCCACTGCGGACTTCTGGACCCCCGTCTGCGCCTCGGTTGACTGAGCCATCTGCTCCTAGGCCCTCCAGATCCTCTGCATAACCCTGGCTCTGCGGCTCTCCGTCTCCACTTTGGGGGTCCTCTCCCACCTGGCTCCGCCACTGTCAGTCGGCCCCCTGGAGTCGTCAGCCCTTACTCCACATTTGCTACCCCCTCCGTTGGCCGACCTGTCACTCCTTGTCTCCGTATTGGCTGTGTTTGCACTATTTTCACTGTAGTTTGTTGTCACGGGTACTGATTTGTGTCATAATTATGTTCGGCTGTTTCTTGTTAATTGTCCTCGTTTGCTCTGTGTATTAAGTTCATGTCTGTCCAGTTCTAGTTTTGTCAGGTATTGTCAATGTCTACATCAATGTGTAAGAATTACACATACAGAAGTAAGAATGCAACAAATTTGTTGTGGAAATGGAAAAATAGCCAATATGATTGTAGATAGACTACACCCAACAAACAAATAAAAATCACTCATTCATTGAAAACATCCTTTTTCTTACCAGTAATTGATATGTATGTGTTAGCAGGTGTGTCTGGAACCCGATCAGCTGGTGTTTCAGCTTTAAGAAGCATTGGTTTTTCCCCTGTTCCATTTGGGATAAGAAATAGAGAAGAACAGAAAGATGGAGGAAGAGTTATAAATAATGTGCTGATTAAAATTTGTACACATTTAGTGAGTACTGAGCAAGAAAAGAGCAGGAGTTGTAATGTTAGTCATAAATGTTTTTGTGTTGACTGGACTACGGTAAAATCACATTAATTCACTGTTTTTTGTTACTGAATGCAAGTTTATGTGGTCCACAGTAAATCTCACCATTCTTAGAAGGATTGAGCTCCAACTTGTCTCTATGTAATTGAACCAGCACACCCTCAGACTGAAAGAGAAAGAGAGTGTCAACTATCTCTGATGATCTAGGTTGTCTAGTCAAAATGACAAATATCTATTGATGATAGAATGACCAAATAAATTTTTTTTTGACAATTTCCCATCAGACGTACCACCACCTTCAGCGGCTTTCTCACTCCATCAGTGTGGATAGACTCATATGCTGAAACTTTCACCTCAATCATGTGATTCCCCAGAGTCATGGGAATAATCACATATGGCACGGCTATGCTGGAGTCTTTGTTAACATTTACTGTCGTTCTGTATTTGCCTTTCTTACTGGCAGAGCTGCAAACATCTTCTGTTTCCATGAACTCCACACGCACCTGGTGAAAACAGGAGAATGAGACTCAAGTAACTTAAATATGAAGACAAAACTTCCTCTAAAATAAATGCATATGAACTCAACATGAAATGCATGATGATGTGTAGTATATATATTATTTTTTAACACAGAAAAGTATGTTACACTTTGCTTCAGATTGAGTCACAAGCAGCTCAGGGATCTAAGTGATTTGACTCCAGCAGAAATGTTTACTACAACGCTTATGGCTATAATGTACATACAAACTGAATTCATTTTTAACATTAAATCTAATCTACCTTCTGCTTCTTTGGGGTGTAGTTGTGAATAATGGCCTTGATTTCCAGTTGTTCACCACGCACAGCTGAGTAAGGCATCTTGAGGTCAATGAAAAGGTGTTTAAAAACAACCATCTCCTCAGGTTCTGCCACACAGATGCCTTTGAGAAGAAACACAGACACACAGAAGGACTTACAGCAGCAGATCCTGGATTATTATGATTATGTTTTTCAGAGCATGTATTCTGGGTTTGCAGCTTCATTTTACCAAGTGTTGGTGACAGACTGACAGCCAAGATCTGCCAGGTAGTGATTGAGTCTTTCAGGTAGATCACCTTTTCTATGGCTGGTGTTGAGCTGGAATATGCAATATATATATATATATATGAGAGATTATAAATATGCAATTACAAGTAAAAACAGAAATTGTTGAAGTAGAGTTCTAACACTTGTTTACTAGCCTAATAAAGCACCTTAAACTGGGCAGCAGGAGCATTATATCTTACCAGAATGAGATTCAGATGTTTTTTTTTTTTTTACATTAAATACTGTTGTATACCACTAATACTTTCCTATTAACATTTATGAATTATATTAGTGGATGATATTTCATGTTGTTAAGCCAAAACCAAACATTCTAAAGTGAGCCAGTACATACAATTAAATATACATAAAACAAAAGAAAATAGGGAAACTCTTTTTTACTCTTTTTCAGAGGAAGTCATTAACTTGTCAGCTGAGATCATGAGATTGTTTAAAACTTACCTAAAGGCCCAGCTAACAGGGAACGTTCTCAGAACTTGGCTAACATTCTCTCGTGGTTCTCTCAAGGTTATACACAAACATTCCTCCAGTAATGTTAATATAACGTTTGTTCAAAGTTATTAGGTTTTTGATAAAGTTCTCAAATGGTTAGACACAAATGTTATTTACACGTTGTTAGTAGAAGGTTTTTTAAACGTTCTCATAATAATGGGTGAAACCAGTGTTGTATCCGAGTCCAGTGTTGAGTCCTAGTTTTTAATCAATTGAGCAGAAGTGGGACTTTCAAAGAGTTAAAGAGTTAAAGTTAATGAGATAATTAAGTGATTAATGAAATTATGAATGTGCATTAGTGATGAACACCTGCTGTTATTTAGAATTACAGCGGATCAGATGTTGATGTTTTAATGGTTAACATGATGCCACCATCAGTGTTTGCTTTAGTTGGGCTCTTGATCCTTGACTGTTGTGTTAGATCTCTCTCTGTGGTAATGTATGTGATGTTGTAAAGCAGAGAGATCAGTGCTTTACAGTGAGCAGCTATTAATAGTTTTTGTATGATTAGATGGTGCTCACGAACTGGCCTGTTTTCAATCAAAATTACCTTTGATTTATTTGTATGTTTAGGTTTTGTGTAAAATACAGTGCTAAGCTGCAGTATGCATAGTTTTCCTTAAAATCAGTGAATTAATTTTAAACATAGGAAATGCAAATAAAACATTGAACTCTAGTCTTGATTAGACACACACAGAAATTAATAAACAGCATATGAATCTCAACAATGGTGACAATCAACAAAATGCTGCAATGCTGCAATGCATGCTGGTAGCACCATAGTAAAAACTCCCATCAATGCACGGCAAAAAAGTTCACCACTGTTGAGGATCATATAATAAGTGTTCATGTCTAAAAGCCTGAGCTTATACAGCTCTATTTTTTTAATCAATATTGAAGTTTTATGGTTATATTATTTGTATATAACATTTTTCGTCGGTAGTTCTGTAATAATGTTTGTTCAGTTCCTGATGTCGATATTGAGACATGCACTCAATTTTCTGAATTTTTTGTTCAGAAAATACAAGATATTAGATAACTCCTCTCTTTTGGATTTGGTTCACTCTCATCTGATTCATTCATCTAATAGCTTTACAAATTTTCAGCCAGTGTCTTCATCTCAATTACTCAAAATAATTTCTCAGATGAAATTTACATTTTGTCAGTCCGATGTATTGCTTGGTGGTCTGTTTAGAGAGGTTTTAGACACAATCAGCCCCACCCTCTTAGCCTTCATAAACAGCTCTTTAATAAATGGGGTATTTCCGGAAAGTTTTAAACATGCTATGGTACAGCCCCTATTGAAAGGCCCTCATCTTGACCCCACTGTGCATAACAATTATCGCCCTATCTCTAAACTCTCATTCATTTCAAAGGTTTTGGAAAAAGTTGCACTCTCACAGTTTACTTCGTACCTGGACACTTTTAATATTTTAGACCCGTTTCAATCTGGTTTTAGAGCACTGCATAGCACGGAGTCGGCATTGCTGAAGGTTACAAATTACATTCTGCTGTCCATTGATTCTGGGTCATCTGCTATCCTGATACTTTTAGATCTAAGAGCCGCATTTGATACTGTTGACCACGATATTCTTCTGAAACGACTTGAGTGTGTTGTTGGGGTTCAGGGCCTAGCCTTAGAGTGGTTCGCCTCATACTTAAAGGGGAGGACTTTTTCTGTAAATATCGGGTCATTTACTTCACCGCCTGCACCTATCCATTGTGGTGTCCCACAGGGATCCATTCTTGGCCCTCTTTTGTTTTCTCTTTACATGCTCCCCTTGGGCTCAATACTCCAGAAACATAACATTAATTATCATTGTTACGCTGATGACATCCAACTATATCTTCCAATCAAACCAGGAAATTACTTTTCATTGGATCATATTTTTTTATGCCTTAATTATGTCAAGACCTGGATGACAAAAAACACTTTACAATTGAATGAAAATAAAACCGAAGTGCTTCTACTGGGCCCTGCTGCTACGAACAAGTCCATTAAAACACAGATAGGTTTTCTAAGTAATAACCTACACAATCATGCAAAAAATCTTGGAGTCCATTTTGATCCTCTTCTCCAATTTGATAAGCATGTGAATGCAGTTGTAAAGAGTAGCCTTTTTCATCTCAGATCAGTGGCTAAGGTGAAACACTTTCTTTCTAGTAAAGACCTTGAAATAGTATTTCATGCACTAATTTCTTCGTGTTTGGATTACTGTAATTCTTTGTATATTGGCCTACCTCAATCTACACGGTCTCGATTACAGATGGTTCAAAATGCAGCAGCCAGATTCTTAACAGGAACTAAGAAAAGGGATAATATCACCCCTGTCCTTGCCCCATTGCACTGGCTCCCTATAAAACTTAGAGTCGACTTTAAGGTCCTTCTTTTTGCATACAAGGCATTGCATAATTCTGTCCCTGATTATATTTGAGATCTCATTAAGCCATATACAGCCTCTAGGTCTTTAAGATCTAGTGATCAGTTACTTTTATCTGCCCCCCGTTCACGTTGTAAAACAAAACGTGATCGAGCTTTCTCAGTAATGGCCCCAAAGCTGTGGAACAGTCTACCTTTGAACATTAGAGCTTCTCCAATCACTTGGATGCTTTTAAATCTAGCTTAAAGACTTATTTTTATTATTGAGCATTTGAGTGATGTTGTGTATCTACTTTGAATAGTTGAATTGGTGTTTTATGAAATGACATTTTAATTGTTTCTGATACTTGTTTTATTTTATGTTCTCTCCTCTTCATTTCTCTTTTAAATTCAGTTATTTTTAATGTAAAGCACTTTTGATCAACTACAGTAGTGTAAAATTTGTGCTCTATAATTAAAATTTGCCTTGCCTTACCTTGCCTAACATCTGAATGTCAGTCAATGAACCAAAGGAAGACCACTTCATGATATGTATATATGAGTTACAAAAATACATTATTAACTTATCTGTTACTTCAAAGTTTAAATCAGCAACACACAAATATATTTGCTGTGATACATTTCAGCTATGGTTTAGACACAAATTACTTTGAATAAGTAAAAGGGTCAATACACCAACTAAAGCAAACACTGATCTCTATGATGGTGGCATAATTTTAACCAATAAAACATCAACATCTGAACATCAGTAATTATCAATAAAAGCAAGTGTTCATCACTAATGCACAATCATCATTTAATTAGTCACTTAATTATCTAATTAACTTTTTTCTCTAATTCTTGAAGGTCCCATCTCTGCTCAATTGACCTAGGACTAGGACTCAACACTGGACTCGGATACAACACTGCCTAGAACGCTGAGTAATTAATGACAATCAAGTTGAAAGAATGTTTTAGGAACATAAACACAAACCTTAAAAAAAAACGTATAGAACGTTCCCATAACCAAAACTAAATAAACAAATGTTTTTAAAATGTTCTTAGAACTCAACTGTTAGCTGGGGTATCCTACTCACCATTTGTCACATAGATCAATTTCCTCCCAAAGCCAACTCTCAGGGAACTGTGTACGTGACACAATCTCTTCAGAGTCTGTATAATAGTCGCTATCATCATCACCTGTTGTAACAGATCAAGAGGGGGGGGGAAGGAAAACACATCAGATAAACACATCAGATAATCTAATCAAATACATTGTATCATTATTCTCTCTGGTGACTATCCACTTTCACTATTATCCATAATTACTACTTTCCAAACTACCCAAGAATCAAAATACCATTATCAATCCCTGCCACCAGATCCTTGTTCAAGTGAGAATCGGTTGGTGCATTTTCAATTTATTCCATGTATTGATTGCTTCCCAAAAGCACTGCACAAGCTATCAGTGACATCAGTTAATATACTTACTGCGAGCCAGAACCATCTCCTCCTCTTCATCCTTCGTGTCCTTGTGAGTTTTCATCTGGTTGCAGCAGTGCAGGAAGGCATCAACACACTCTTTTCCGTCAGTGATGTACCTGACTCTTTGTTCACACGTGTAGCCGAGTTTATTTTCCCTCATCCCATCAACACAGCACGGTTTGAGTTCAGCTGAGTATTTTTCAGCTGAAAAGACAATGTTTGAGTAGAACAACGAGGGGAGTATGAAAACTACAGAAATACCCACAATTTGAAAATGTGTTTGAGAACTGAATTGACCTAAACGAAAAGGGCTTTGGGTCTTTAAAAGTGTAACATTCCAGATATACTTGAGGCAAAATCAAAGAAACAAACTGGTGTTTGTTTGCCAAACAGCTTGCCAAAACAAAATGTATTGAATTTTCCTGTCTGGTAAACGCCTTCGAACTACCATTGGTCTGTGCAAAGGTGGGTAGTCCAGGGGCCGAAGAGTAAAAACCCTGCCATATTTGTGTTCCACCCATGAACTCAGCAGCTGATTTCACCAGAGGAAGAACCAAGTCATTCCTTTTAAGTCACAAGCAAGGCTCTTGATGTATGTGTGTGTCTAAATCTTACCAGACTTCAAATTTGTATATGCGTTAAATAGATTTAAAATTAATTCACTGTAACTATTACATGAATACTTTGATTGCATGCTGTAGCGTCAAAGGGTTGACTACGCAAAACCTAAACATATAAATGAAACAAAATGTATTTTAAAATCAAACCAGCTGTTACCATCAAACCATGGTAACTATCTATCACTAGGTATGTTTCCATCCACCTATTTTTATGCACATTTGGATTAGCGCATAAAAAAATGTTGGACGCCAAGATGCGCATCAATTCTAAAAATGTGCATAAAACTCATGCGCACATTTGAGTAGGACCCTTTTTTTATCTGATAAGAAAAAATGTGCATAAACTACAATGGAAACACATTTACCAAATAAATTCCTCCATGCGCATTGAAAAAGTCATGTTACTTTGCACTATAAGATGGGATAACTTGAGTAACCAGCGGACCGATCTCGTTCACAGCATCTACAGGTGCATCTCAATAAATTAGAATGTCGTGGATAAGTTCATTTATTTCAGTAATTCAACTCAAATTGTGAAACTTGTGTATTAAATAAATTCAATGCACACAGACTGAAGTAGCTTAACTCTTTGTTTCTTTTAATTGTGATGATTTTGGCTCACATTTAACAAAAACCCACCAATTCACTATCTCAACAAATTAGAATGCTTCATTAGACCAATTAAAACAAAATAGTCAATTGTTGGCCTTCTGGAAAGTATGCTAATTTACTGTATATGTACTCAATACTTGGTAGGGGCTCCTTTTGCTTTAATTACTGCCTCAATTCGGCGTGGCAGTTTGTGGCACTGCTGAGGTGGTATGAAGCCCAGGTTTCTTTGACAGTGGCCTTCAGCTCATCTGCATTTTTGGTCTCTTGTTTCTCATTTTCCTCTTGACAATACCTGCTCAGGTCAAACTCAGGTATGCTGAGTTTGCTGGCCAGTCAAGCACACCAACACCAATTTAACCAACTTTAAAAAGCTGGTCAGATGAAGGAAGCATGAGGTGCTCCAAAATTTATTGGTAAACAGGTGCAGTGACGTTGGTTTTCAAAAAACACAATGGACCAACAACAGCAGATGACATTGCACCCAAATCATCACAGACTGTGGAAACTTAACACTGGACTTCAAGCAACTTGTGCTATGAGCTTCTCCACCCTTCCTCCAGACTCTAGGACCTTGATTTACAAATTAAATATGAAACTTGCTCTCATCTGAAAAGAGGACTTTGGACCACTGGGCAACAGTCCAGTTCTTCTTCTCCTTAGTCCAGGGAATTTGTTGAGATAGTGATGTTAGCCAAAATCATCACAATTAAAATAACCAAAGATTTAAAATACTTCAGTCTGTGTGCATTGAATTTGTTTAATACACGAGTTTCACTATTTGAGTTGAATTACTGAAATAAATTAACTTTTCCACAACATTCTAATTTATTGAGATGCACCTGTATATGTTGTTATGGTCATTCTGAAAAGGCTGAACAAAGTCTGTTGTCAAAGTATTTATTTATAATTGTCTTACACGACTGCGTTTCCAAACAGCAGGCATCCTCCTCCGAAAGTAATAATCGCATTAATTGTGTCTCGTCTGCTTGCTCTGAGGTGCAAGTAAATTATGTCATATATGAAAATTATTATATTCTGTGGCTTCTCCTATATTCTTAGTGATATTTAGTGCCACATTTCACCAGGAAGTGACGATTTTTTTCTCTTTGACTCATTGGATGGAAACTGTGCTTTATTCGCATGTTTTATGCGATATTCTAGTTTTGTGCATAAGTTTAATCGGAATCTTTGGATGGAAACATAGCAACTGTGTTGCAATATTTCCCAAACACGTTCCTGGAGCCTCCCCAACACTTCACATTTTGCATGTCTCCTTTGTCTGACAGCCATTTCAGGTCTTGGGGTTGCTACTAATGAGTTGAATCAGGTGTGATTGATAGAGGAGACATGCAAAATGTGCAGTGTTGGGTAGGCTTCAGGAACGAGTTTGGGAACTCCTACTTTATTACACCCTATGCATTGCTACAGAGAGAGATCTAACACAGGAGTCAAGGTCAAGAGCCCAACTAAAGAAAACACTGACCGGGAAAAAAAATATGGCAAGACTTTTACTCTTTGGTCCCTGGACTACCCACCTCTGGTGAGTGTCTGTAATATATCTGCTTGTTTTACACTCTTTAGCCACTAGGTGGTATTGTGAGCAAATTAAGTATTCATAAATTAACCCTTTTGTGAACCACTTGGCTGAAAAGCTGAAAAGCTTCACGAGGCTTCATCTCCCCATCACTAATTATAGGTAGCTATGGCACCGTGGCTCTTCTATGGATAATTTTGTCTCTTTAAATTATCGAGGTGAGACATGAGAAAAAATACTAATAGAATGTTACACAGCTTTAATACTGTAAAGCTGTTTGCATTCAAGCAGTGTACTGTGTAAAATAGTGATGGGCAGATGAAGCCTCATGAAGCTTTAAGCTTTTCAGCCAAGTGGTTCACAAAAGGATTAGTTTCAGGAGGAAATTAATTGAACTTTTTGACCCCTGGACTTTACACCTCTGTCTGTAATATTTCTGCTTGTTTTACACTATTTGGTCACCAGGTGGTATTATGAGCAAATGAAGCCTCCAGAAATTAACCCTTTTGTGAACCAAGCTTTAAGCTTCATCTGCCCATCACTAGTGTAAAGTGCAACATGAATAAACATGACATGTCTTGTCTAGAGTGCTGAGTTGGTGCAAACATGCACATTAGGGGAAGTCGTGGCCTAATGGTTAGAGAGTCGGACTCGTAGTCCAAAGGTTGCAAATTCGAGTCTCGGGCCGGCAGGAATTGTAAGTGGGGGGAATGAATGTACAGCGCTCTCTCCACCTTCAATACCATAACAAGGCGCCCTTGAGCAAGGCACTGAACCCCCAACTTCTCCCCGGGCGCCGCAGCATAAATGGCTGCCCACTGCTCCAGGTGTGTGTGTGTGTGTGTGTGTGTGTGTGTGTGTGTGTGTGTTTGTGTGTGTGTGTGCACTCACTGCTGTGTGTGTGCACTTTTGGATGAGTTAAGCGCAGAGCACAAATTCCAAGTATGGGTCACCATACTTGGTTGTGTGTTGTCACTTTCTCTTTTCACTTTCAATTCCATTACTATAATGACATGGTTTCTTAATTGCTGTTTTTTTTACTACGGTCTTTATTTATGCTATTCTGTTTTTGAGAGGAAAGCATACAACACATATTTACATTTTTATTTCCATTACTCCTAAGCAAGTTAGTCCTAAGCTACTCCTAAATTTATCAGTGACTTAAGAAAAAGCACAGAATATTATTTATGATTTGAATGGTAAGAGTAAAATCTGAGTAAAATGTAGCTTCTCACCCAGTGTACTAGTGATCTTCAGGAGACTCTCAGCTCTTCGTCTTCTCTTTGAAGGTTTGGGACACTCAGGCACTAGAGGACAAATCATTTGAAATAATGATTTTACTGTACAAAAAAAAATACTTGGTGAATGTTAAAGAATTTGAGAGCAATCAGATCAATTTAGTAAACTTCAGAGGTGGGACTTTCAATTCACAAGAATGTTGCCCAATATTTAATTCTCTCCTCTGTCCCCCTTCACCACCTCCCACCACTTCTATAACAGCTGATGACTTTGCAACTTTTTTTACAGACAAAACTAAAACAATCAGTAGTCAGTGTTCACCTCCACTCACACAGGACCTCCAACCAACTAGATCCACTGCTCAAACTCCTATCTTCTCCTTCTGTCCCCTCACTGAGGCGGAAGTATCCAAAGTTCTCTTCTCCAGCCATCCTACAACATGTTCTCTAGACCCTATCCCCTCACACCTTCTCCAAGCAATCTCTCTGAAAGAACATCACCTACAGCTCAACCTGGCAAAGACTGAGCTTCTTGTCTTCCCTGCAACTCCAACTCTACAGCATGATTTCACGATTCAGTTAGGTTCATCAACAATTACCCCATCAGCTTCGGTCAGAAATCTTGGTGTAATCTTCGATGGCCAGCTGACCTTCAAAGAGCACATTGCAAAGACTGCTCAATCTTGCAGGTTTGCACTACACAACATCAGAAAGATCAGGCCCTTTCTGACAGAGCATGCTGCACAACTTCTTGTCCAGGCCCTTGTCATTTCCAGGCTGGACTACTGCAATGCTCTTCTGGCTGGACTTCCATCAAACACAATCAAACCTCTACAAATGATTCAGAATGCAGCGGCACGACTGGTCTTCAACGAGCCCAAAAGAGCCCATGTTACACCTCTCTTTGTGTCCTTGCACTGGCTCCCTGTTGCAGCTCGCATCAAGTTCAAGACACTGATGCTTGCATATAGAACAACCACAGGCTCAGCACCCACCTACTTCCACTCACTATTACGAATCTACATCCCCTCCAGAAGTCTGAGATCTGCTAGTGAGCGACGCCTCGTGGTACCATCACAGAGAGGCTCAAAATCACTCTCCAGAACATTCTCGTTCACCGTTCCTGGCCGGTGGAATGATCTTCCCACCCCCATCCGGAATGCTGGATCCCTGTTAATCTTCAAGCAACAACTGAAAACTCATCTCTTTCGACACTACTTGACTTCATCATAAAAAATTAAATAAAACAACTTTTCACTTCTTCTAATCTCCTTGTTTCTCTTTATCTTTCTCTCCTTCCCTTGCTAGTTTGTACTTATTTGAACAATGCCTAAGACTTGGTGTTATTGGCACTTCCTCTGTCTGTTTGCCTTTTCAAGATGAATCGCTTTACGTATTCCCCAGTTGTACGTGGCTTTGGATAAAAGTGTCTGCAAGTCAGATGCCAAGTCCTCAAAGAGTTAAAGTTAATGAGCTAATCAAGTGACTATTTAAATGCTGATTGAGTATTAGTGATGAACACCTGATGTTAACAGTCAACATAATTGAAGAAAAAAGAAACACAAGAACTACAACTGACTTCAGCCACAGCCTTGAAAAAAAAGTTTTTTTTCCAATTATGCCACCATAATTGTGGTCAATGTTTCCTCGAGTTGGTCTCTTGACCCGTTTACCAAGTAAGGTAATTTGCTTGTAAAAAATTACAATAATTTTTCATAGCAAATATTTGTGCATTGTTGAATCAAACCTTGAAGTAGCAGATTGACTTACATTTTCTGTCTGTAACTCATGATGGATCAACATCATGAAGGGGCTTCTCTTTTTGGTTTATTGACTGACAGTCAGCTATTTCTGAACTTCAAAAAAAATTACTAAGAAACAACTGCCACATAATGCTTCAATATTGAAAACAAAAGCGCTGTTTTGGCTCAGGTTTTTAGACATGAACACTTATCATATATGATCCTCAACAGTGGTGACAATAATTATTCATACTGCAGTGCATGATGGGAGTTTTTACTGTGGTGTTGCCAGGCATGCATTGGCAGCATGAAGAATATTGTTGATTGTCAACATTGTTTAGATTCATAGGCTGGTTCTTGATATCTGTATGTGCCTATATAGAACTGGAATTCAGATTTTTTTTATGCTTTACATTAATGCAAAATGCCTTCACAATAACTGTTACAGCTATGCTTTGTTTGCATGCTGTGGTTTCAAAGGTCTGGTTAAACAGACCCTAATAATGTTAATGAATCAAATAAATGTTATGACTCTGCCAGACTAACTCATGAAGACTTCATCAGCACATAAGAACAGCTGCACAGCTCACAGCTCAGGTCTCTTTACACTACAACAGCTCTTGCATGGCTTCAGAAAAAGACCTAACAAAGACAGTTAAGGGTCAAGAGCCCAACTAAAGAAAACACTGATATCCATGATGGTGACATAATTTTAACCAATAAAACATCAACATCTGATCCTCAGTCATTCTCAATAACAGCAGGTGTTCATCACTATTGTGCATTCATAATTTAATTAGTCACTTAATTATATTTTTTAACTTTAACTCTTTGAGGACTTGGGATACAACTTGTATGAACAAGACTAGCTTGTGACTTGAAAGTCACACCTCTGGAAAACTTAATCCAAGTATATACCAAAAATATGGAACTAAGACATGGGGAGCCAAACAACAGAAAAGTAACAGTACAACATTCACAATCTGACAGAAACAAAGGGAGAGAGCACATGTGAGAAAATAAAAACAACCTTGCTAGAGTTATAGTGATTCTACACATATGATGCCTCAGATTTAGAGCTAATGGGATTATAAATGCCTTAGTTGAAAGAGAACTAAGTGACCCTTGGAAATCTCTTTGTCGAGTGAATAAAACTGTAGAATAAGATAATAATAATAATACTTGTTCTGGCGTTGGTGCCTCCTGCAGTGTTGGACTCAAACATCAGACCTGCATCAGTGAAAACCCCCATACTGTTCCTTCCACCTCCTGCTGTACAGCCAGTGTCATGCTTCTCTATGACGTCCCAGATCTAGAGGCGCAACAAAGACACCAGTTATGTATGTTTTAGGCCAAAAATATCATGTTGCACTGTGACGTTTGAATAATCTCCTTTACCTGAGTCTGGGTAAGTCTGTTCTTGTTAAGGACATGCACAGCCTTGTCAACCACCACCAGACCAACTTTAGCTCCAGGATCTCCAGTTATCTGCAGCTTGACCTCATCTCCTGTGCCATAGGTATTCATCTTGTCCTTCACCTTAACCTGGAGCTGTAATTAAAGCAAGAGATGCAGTGTCAGAAAAACAGACCTAGATGGCACATCAGCTACTGCTTGTGATGGTTGACCCACCTTTCCCATGCACGTGTCCTTCACATCGACCCAGACTGAATCAGACACCACCTCAGACGAGCCCACGTGATAATAAGCCACAAAGCGGAAGGACGGCACCATGTCTTTGGTTACAGTCACAGATAGAGTCACTAGAGATTGTCCTCTTCGCTGAAACCTGTCTGCTTGACCAATCTGACCTTTACTCAATATCTGAAATGGAAGCAGATGAGTAAAGAAATATTTAGCAACTTTGTATGGTTTCAAACACAAGCTGTGGTAGTTCTCAAACATAGATGTAATTAATTGATACATTTGTTGTGCAGATGAATAAGAAATAACCATTATCTTTACCATGTATGTATAGTCTTGATCTTTGACTCCCGGACTTTGTCCAGTGTTCAGATTGACCTTTATTGAATCACCCATCTGAAGCTCAGCAGCATCAATGCCGATGTGCAGGTAGTTTTTGGAGCCACCTGTAGGAATGTAGGCATGAGCCGTCATCTTCTTCTCTGCCTGCTGATTGCCTCTTTCTAATTGAGGATCTTTGGTCTTTGCCTGAAAAAAAAGCATGCTGATCATCACAGACAGCAAATAAATGTAAATAAACAGCTTATTTCATGCCTTGACAGGTCTTACAATGATCTCTAGTGCAGAAGATCCTCCCAGAGTGTTGACTGTAACCTTTGCAATGCCGTTGTCTCTTGTATGACCTGGGACGGGCCCAGGAGTGCCCACCACTTCCACTTCCACTTTCACATTTACAGCTGGCGTCTGGTCAGGATTTGTTACATATATCTTTTATAAAACACAGGTAAAACAAGAGTGATCTCTGTTAATACAATTGATTAAATTGTTCTTCAGTTCCTATACTCCTTCAGGTTTTCAACTATCTAGTCAATGTTTTATACCGAGACGTCGAAGGGCATTCCAGGTTTGAAGAAGTGTGGTGTTTTTTGGAAGTGTATGGTGTACGGTGACGTCACAATCTGAATGCCTCTCCTTTCTGCTTCCACCATTTCACTGCCTGAAACACACAAACGATAAGCGTCTCACATACAATCACAAACATGGATGTAAACATGTGCATACAGATGTAAGTATCTGTTGAGTCTTACCACTTTCTGTTAAAACACTGACAGAAACATAGATTGATTGTCCAACCAGCTGGTTAATGATTGGAAAGGTCTTAGTGATCATCTGATTGGTCAGTTCTGCAGTACCTTCTCCTGTTATGATCTATTCATATATGAGAAAGACAGCAACATCAGTCTACAAGATGCAGGAAAAAGCTATTTGACTTATTTTTTTAACTGTTCTCTAAATGAGGAGAAATTATATTGATCCTAGCTTGCAAGATGTTTAATGTCTCTCACCTGAACTTTTTGCAGAGATGAAGGAATACTTGTTTTCTTCTCACCGTTCATCACACCAAACACCACAAATGCATTTCCATCCACCTTCTGTCCAAACAGGTAGCTATGAAAGCACATCCAATTTCAGTTGTAAAAACTTAATGCTAGTAAATATTTACTTCAATTAGTGTAAACCAATTATGTCTGGTTGATTCTTGAGAACCTCTGCATAGCCGCAGAGCATAGGTTAATTTTCAAAACAATGAAGCAGAACATATTTAGTCTTACTTGGCATTAATGTCGACTGTCAGACTCGGATCACCCACATGGAAGAATGACTTACTGGGCTTTAATTTCACTTCAAATGTTGGAAGCACTAAAACCCAACCAGACACACACATAAACAAACACATTCTTTGACTTATCAAATCATTAGACAACACGAGTTTGTTGACTCAGGTCTTACCATATTCTTTGACCTCAATGTCTGCTGTAAACTTCTTCTGAGGAGTGTTTGAGAACAGTGTAACCACCTTCCAGATCCCAGGACTGAAACAAAGAGAACATATACAGAATCATGCAAATGTCTGATTTCATTACATTAAAACAGGGGATAAATACCATAGACAGGGTTTTGTTGCGGTTTATTGATAAATAATTAGATATTATCCCAAAGCAGCACCATATACAAAAACAAATAAAAAAGTAATCAGGTTGATTAGCTTCAGTCCTGACTGTTTTTCACACCTGGCAATCTCAGGAATGGCATATTTTCCGGACTTCATTCCTTTTACTGGATATATCTTCTCTGATGAAACTGTGATGCCTTGTGGATTCTTCAGAAACACAGAAATCAGCTTTAACACCTTGACTGCTGAGATTGCAGTGCAATGATGCACATACAGATGAAATGTCATTAATGAGAGAGTGTGTGTGTGTGTGTGTGTGTGTGTGTGTGTGTGTGTGTGTGTGTGTGTGTGTGTGTGTGTGTGTGTGTGTGTGTGTGTGTGTGTGTCTGTGTCTGTGTCTGTGTCTGTGTGTGTGTGTGTGTGTGTGTGTGTGTGTGTCTGTGTGTGGGTGGGTGTGTGAGAGAGTGTATGAAAAAACAGTATTTACCATGATTTCCACTGTAATTCCAGACTGACTGAGTGGTTCCAGGTTGGGCGTCAAAGAGAAAATTCTGTACTGAACTGCAAAAGAGGTCAAAGCAGAAACTGGAATACTTTGTCCGAAAGTTTATTGTATTATTATTGTGTGTAAAATGTGTTAAAATTACACCATAAATAGGTCACAATAAATAGGCTAATAATAGCTAGAACAGTCTAACAGCGTATCTTATATTCAAACATATAATATTAATATATATATATATATATATTAAACATATATATTAAACTTAGCTTCAGATTATTTGACACACAGTGTAATTCATAGTCAATGAAATGACGGTGACGGGCTAGATCTTTTTGCGAAAATAATTCACAAACGTACAAAATACGCATTTAATGTGATACAAACTTTAAAAGTACATTAAAACAGAAACAATACAAAGTTTTTTTTATTGAACATGTACACACAATCTTTATGATGCCAAGTTGATGCAATGAGTTCACATTGTGCATTAATGCACTATATATTTGAAAATGTTTAGCACGTAATCTTACCTGTGCTAGCAGGTGTGTAGATGGGCTTGTCTGTTTGTACAAACATATATCCAGATTGAAATGAGACCATGATGACTTTCTCCAGAGTGCTGGATGGAAACTGAGCTTGTAGATACACATACTGCTTCTCCAGAGGATCTTCAGAGAATAACTTCTGATCATCAGGAATCTAAATGAAAGAAAAATAATTAGTCCCCTGCCAATTTAGAATAAATGAAAAGGCATTTTACAAATTAAATTGTTTAATTGTACATGATCTCATATTTTCCTACATAAGCAAAACGTATGTCAAAGTTGTGTCACCTTTATATCTGTAAGGATCTGGAAATTGTTGTCTGCAGTCAGTGTCACTGATTTAGACAGTATCTCCTTGTCTTTTTTGGGGTGGTTCCTTACTATGATCTTCACATCCAGGTTTCCTCCAGAGTAATCCTGAGCCTCCACTAAAACATTCTCTGAGGAACCCACCCTCAGCAAATTAGGAGCTGACAGAACATATCTGAGGAGATCAAATCAAAGCGTTTGAGAACAGATCTGTTAGTAAATCCATGAACAAACAGTGTGTTTGATACTCACAGTGGTTGACAGAGTGTGAGGAGCGGTGAGGAGAGAAGAATAACAGTCAGATACAGCAGCTTCACGTCCATCCTGACTGTCTGGGTGTCTTTCCCTGTGAGTGCCTGTGAATCTGCAGACGATCACATTTATATCCGCCTCCATGACCCTCAGAGTCCAAACTGATCGCTCTCTTTGACACTCCTCTTCCCATCATGGCGATTAGGCAACATATTTAGAAAAGGGTGGATCTTGGACATATTTTTTGAGGAATTTCCAAAATGAGGACACGAACCTCCAATAATCTTATACAATATTGTGTTTAATGATATTTTTGAGTGAGAAAAAAGCTAAGTGATCAAGCTGTGCATCTCAATATCCCGTATATGTGTCTCCTACTATTATGATTTATTTATGTTATAATGCATCCCATATGCACACAAACCCAATAAATTACATATCCAGACTATTAAGATTGCAGCTCACAAATGTACTGAACTTCAGGCATAACTGTCTGTTTTAAATGAAGACGTTTGGTTGTTTGCATTCCAAAAGTCCCAAACAATACAATTCCCAAATGAAAATTTGGATTGAACAAAATATCAACTGTGTGTCTGACATGTACAGTACTCATGAAGCTTTCCATAATGAACTACTGCATATAAAATAAAACTTTCAGTGTGCTCCTCCTTTCTGTGTATAGAAAGCTGTAGAAACAGAACTGTTGTCAAAATGTTGTGGAACTGAGTGCAATTTTGTGTGAGACAGGAGTCTTATAAGGAGCTTGAAGAGTTAAAAACAACGCAGTTCTGATTTCCCGTAAATGATTGCGCTTCTTGTGTAAATTCACCCTTTGGTAAATTGGCAGCTGCTGTATTGATCTTTGAGGGGTCCAGAGAACTATTGACCAGTATATTTTCATGAACAAATATACCAAAGATATAAGCTGTACTGGAATGAGATTTGCTGAATGAATTTGAACTTGACTAACAACATCATCTGTCCCCTAGAATTCATACACACATATAGTTATTACTATTTCATGAAAATAAATGTAGTGATAATTAAGAAAGTGTGTCTTTCTAATCTCAGGTTGCTCCAGTGAGAATTTCAGTGTACATATGGAAGAGGGGGAGTGTTGTAACACATGTTGTTAACAAATGTCTGTAGCATTTCTGTTCTGTGCTTTTATGTGCCTTAAACTTAGATATTATATTGTATGCATATATATGTACAGTGCTCAGCGTAAATGAGTACACCCCCTTTTAAAAGTAACATTTTAAACAATATCTCAATGAACACAAAAACATTTAAAAAAATGTTGACAAGACTAAGTTTTATATAACATCTGTTTAACTTATAACATGAAAGTAAGGTTAATAATATAACTTAGATTACACATTTTTCAGTTTTACTCAAATTAGGGTGATGCAAAAATGAGTACACCCCACTGAAAGTTTCTGGAGCAAAGCTAAATTTTTGACTAAAAATTTCTAATTTAACAAGAATTCAACCACATGTGAGTCTAATTATTAATTACACAGGTGACAGTTGACTATAAAAGGGTGTTACTTAAAGAAAACCCCTTTCCATTTCATGCTGTCAGCAATGGCACCACATGGAAGAGAAAGAAAATAATTTATTAACACAAGAAAGATGAAGGCTACAAGAAGATCAGCAAAGCTTTACTTATCAGTCAGAATACTGTAGCAAAAGTGGTACAAACATTTAAAAAAGATGGAACTGCAACCATCTCACAGAGACGTCCAGGTCGTCCACGGAAGTTAACACCTCGTCAGGAGCGTCTTCTGATGAGAAGGGTTGAAGAAAATCGACATGCAAGTTCACTGCAGTTATCTAAAGAAGTAGAAAGCCAAACTCATGGAGGCCATACAAAGTACTAGATTTAGTAGTTTTTGTTGTGGGGTGTACTCAATTTTGCATCACCCTAATTTGAGTAAAACTGAAAAATGTGTACTCTAAGTTATATTATTAACCTTACTTTCATGTTATAAGTTAAACAGATATATTAAACTTAGTCTTGTCAACATTTTGGAAATGGTTTTGGTGTTCATTGAGATATTGTTTAAAATTGTACTTTTCAAAGGGGGTGTACTCATTTATGCTGAGCACTTTATATATATATGCTTCATTAGCAGCTCAGCTCTTTTACATTTATGTCAGGAAAAGGACCATTTACATCCAAATGTAATTTGATGCACACAGAACAAAACCTAGAAATATATTTCAGAATATAAACAGCTTAAAATCAGCCATGTTTCAGTAAGATTTAACGTTACTAAATGTTTTGTGTGCTTGCCTGTTTAACTTGAATCATGTCCAACAGATATCTGTTTTAGAGCAGTGGGTAATTCACTTGTTCATTTACTTAAAATCTACTTTGCGATTCTGTTGGCAAACATATTTATTGTGCATTCTATTCAATGTGTTTATTGTTAGTGCAGCAGAAAGAGACAAGTAATGTGCGTGCAATGCATCTGCTTGCCATTGCAGCCTCACACACTTGCTGCTGCTCTAATCATAGTAAAACCGTGTTTAATGGTACACAGATTGGGACTTTGTATGTTCACTACAGAAATGCTAAAATGTATTTAAAAGTTTGACTGACCAAATCGACTGGCTTTATACTTTATATTTTTTTCTTTTCTAATATTGGCAACAACTAACGGCACCCTTTTATTCAATACTTTTTGAAAGTCATTTGCCAGTTTAACAGCTCTAAATGTTCTCCTATAATGCCTGATGAGGTTAGAGAACACCTGACAAGATATCGGAGGCCCTTCCTTCATCCAGAATCACTCCAGATCCTTTAGATTCACAGCTTCTTCTCTTCAGTTCACCTCACTCATCTTCTACAGGGTTCAGATCAGAGAACACCTGACCCGAGATCAGAGACCATTCCTTCATCCAGAATCACTCCAGATCTTCAGATTCACAGCTTCTTCTCTTCAGTTCACCTCACTCATCTTCTACAGGGTTCAGGAGAACACCTCAGAGAACACCTGACACGATTCACAGATCAGAGACCATTCCTTCATCCAGAATCACTCCAGATCTTCAGATTCACAGCTTCTTCTCTTCAGTTCACCTCACTCACAGGGTTTCAGAGAACACCTACAGGGTTCCTTCAGAATCACTCCAGATCTTCAGAGCTTCTTCTCTTCAGTTCACACCTCTTCTACAGACACGAGATCAGAGACCATTCCTTCATCCAGAATCACTCCAGATCTTCAGATTCACAGCTTCTCCTCTTCAGTTCACCTCACTCATCTTCTACAGGGTTCAGGTCAGAGAACACCTGACCCGAGATCAGAGACCATTCCTTCATCCAGAATCACTCCAGATCTTCAGATTCACAGCTTCTTCTCTTCAGTTCACCTCACTCATCTTCTACAGGGTTCAGGTCAGAGAACACCTGACCCGAGATCAGAGACCATTCCTTCATCCAGAATCACTCCAGATCTTCAGATTCACAGCTTCTCCTCTTCAGTTCACCTCACTCATCTTCTACAGGGTTCAGGTCAGAGAACACCTGACCCGAGATCAGAGATCATTCCTTCATCCAGAATCTCTCCAGATCCTTTAGATTCACAGCTTCTTCTCTTCAGTTCACTCACTCATCGTCTACAGGGTTCAGGTCAGAGAACACCTGACACGAGATCCGAGACCATTCCTTCATCCAGAATCACTCCAGATCTTCAGATTCACAGCTTCTTCTCTTCAGTTCACCTCACTCGTCTTCTACAGGGTTCAGGTCAGAGGACTGGAATGGCCAACAGAAGCTTGGTTTTGTGCTCAGTGACCGATTTTTGTGTTGCTTTTGAGGTTTGTGTTTGGATTATTGTACTGTTGGAGGAGCCAAACATGGCCCATTATAAGTTTTCTAACAGAGTCAGTCACTTGTTGATTTTTTTATCTGTTGGTATTTTATATAATCAATAATGCCATGCGTCTAAATAAGATGTCCAGGACCTCCAGCAGAAATACTGGCCCACAGCATCAAAAATACAGCCGTATATTTTATTATACACATGGGGTACTTTTTATCCATGTATTCACCAAACCCATCTTGAGTGTTTGCTGCTAAAAAGCTATTTTTTTTTAGTTTCATCTGACCATAGAAGTCAGTCCCATTTGAAGTTCCAGTCGTGTCTGATAACTGAAAAGTTTAAAAGTTTAATGATTTTTTTTTGATGAGACATAATATTTATTTGTGCTGTTTGACAAATTTTAAAAGGTTTTCTGACCCAGAGACTAAACTATATTCTGCAATTCTCCAGCTGTGGTCCTTGAAGAGTCTTTAGCCACTTAAATTCTCCTTCTTACCGTGCATTAGGACGATATAGACACACGCCCTCTTCCAAGCTATTTTGTAACATTTTGTGTTGATTGAAAATGCTTAATTATTGCCCTGATGGTGGAAATGGGAATTTTCACTGCTCTAGCTATTTTCTTAAAGCCACTTCACTAATTTGTAAAGCTAAATTATCTTTTGCTGCACATAAGAAATATATTCTATGGTTTTTCTCATTGTGATGGATGATTAAGGGAATTTGGGCTTTGTTTTCCACTCCTATTTATATTTCTGTGAAAAAAAGGAAGTCATGGCTGGATAATTTCATGTTCATAATCATTCCCTGAATGGAAACATACTTCAGAGACATTTTACTCATAAAAATAATTGTTTCCATTGTGTATTTGAGAAAAAACAATCATAATGAAATTTCCCCCATTTAAAATTCGTATTTTCTAATAAAATTGTATCAATAAAATATCAAAATAATTAACAATGCAGATACATTTTTTGGTCTTCTTTGCCTTCTTTGATCATATTTACCAAGGGTGCCAATATTTTTGGCCATGGCTGTATATATAGGTAGTTGACAAATAGTCAGTAAAAACAATAATAATATACATGCATTATATATTTATATATATATATATATATACACATTTCATTGTTTTTAAACAGTTTTACTGAACTCTACCATACATTTGTCCTATGGTGTGGCATTACAAACATTACAAATATATATATATATATATTAATAATATATAAATAGTATGAGAGATATTTAAATCTTTATTGTTAGACACACATTTGCATATAGTCTTATTTAATGAATATAAATTATAATTAACAAAATGTTATACCCATGTCTTATTGGATAATTTCAAGAAAAACTTTGACTACCAAATAAACTTTGCTGTCATCTATTCAAAATAGCTGAAAATTATACCATTTCAAGTAGAGTGATGTTTGTATTGCAATACTCAAGGGGTTTATTTTGTTTAGATTTTTTTTTAGGAAAAATAAATCTGTGGTTCCTTTATGTGTGTCACACCGTAGGACATCACATCACATTAAAGGACAGATGTTGTAGTTGAGTCATTCAACGAAACCAGTGTGATTTGAGTCCCTCTGACCTTTTTAAGTGTATTTTATGGTTCAAGATGGAGCCGAGTATGGCAGCAGTGTTGTGAGTTCCGAGAAAACTTTGCAGTTTTTCGTATGTTTTATTAGTTTTTTTGTTGTTTTACGTGTTAGATGTTGTTAGTATAACTGTCTACAATAGACACAAGCTTTTAAACATTGGTTCCTCCGTCGCGCAATGCAAACCGGACTTTGAGTTCTTGAATGCCGATGCTTTGTTCACAGACAGAGCCCTTTGTATGGGTCGCTCGACCAAGGAAACGCCGCCTGAAAAGAGGGAAGAGAGCTGGCATCCTCGTCAGACTGAGACGCCGTGCTTTCCGACCTCCTCTTCCAACCATTTTGCTGGCTAACGTTCAGTCACTGGATAACAAACTCTGTGAACTGTGGGCGCGCATCTCATTCCAACAAGAAACAATGGACTGCTGCATTATTTGCCTCACAGAAACCTGGATGTCTGCTATGGTTCCAGACTCAGCCATCGAGCTCACTGGCTTCTCCGTGCATCGCTCGGTCAGAACGAAAGAGCTCACAGGGAAAAGCAGAGGTGGGGGCATCTGTTTCTATATCAACAACTCGTGGTGTGATGAAAGAAACCTACACTCTATTAAATCCTTCTGCTCCCCTGATCTGGAATTTCATATGCTTCTGTGTCGACCATTCTGGCTACAGTGATCATAATCACGGCTGTTCACATTCCCCCTAAAGCCAACACAAACCAGGCACTCAAGGAACTGTATGGGAATATAAGTGAGCAGGAAACCACGCACCCGGATGTGGCGTTTGTTGTTACAGTGGACTTTAACAAAGCCAACAATAGCTTCAGAACAATAGCTCCAAAATACTTTTCAACACATCACCATCAACACACGTGGAGATCGTATACTGGACCACTGCTACTCCCCTTTCCTGGACACATACAAGTCCCTCCCCCGCCCACCTTTTTGCAAATCGGATCACTCTTCCGTTCTGCTCCTGCCTGCTTACAGGCAGAAACTGAAATGAGAAGCACCCGCCCCCAGGACAATCCAATGCTGGTCGGACCAATCGGATGCTATACTACAGGACTGATACATACATATACACAGTACACACAGTGTACTTTTTAAGATATACAGTTATCAATACACATTATACACAGTATGTACACATTCTACATTATGTACACATATATACACACAATATGGGAAGGTGCAGCAGATTTTACATAGGCCAATGTCATGGATGTGCATTGCATGGTATCCAGTGGTAGCAGATAGGTTGTTGTGTTAGTGCAGTGTGTGCGTGTAGTCCAGTTGAACTGTGTTAAAGTGCTGTGCATGGCATATCAAGTGGGAGTGTGCTGTAGGGTGTATTAGTTTTTGCTGTTCATTAGCCTGATAGCCTGAGGGAAAAAGCTATCCCTCAGTCAGCTAGTGCGGGATCGGATGCTGCGGAGATGTCTCCCTGAGGGTAGCAGAGAGAGCAGACTGTGGGACGGGTGGCTGGAGTCTTTGATAATCCTCCGGGCTTTCCTTGTACACCGTCTGGTGTAGATGTCCTGGAGGGAGGGAAGCTCACCTCCAACAATGTGGCAGGCAGTTCGCACGACCCTTAGCAGAGCTTTGCGGTTGCCAGCGGTGCTGTTTCCAAACCAAACGGTGATGCAGCCGGTCAGGATGCTTTCCACAGTGCAGGAGTAGAAGGATCTGAGGATGCTGGGGCTCTTTCCAAACATCCTTAACCATCTTAGGAAGAAGAGAAGAGATGTGCCTTACTCAGCACTGCATCTGTGTGAGCAGACCATGTGAGATCCTCGGTGATGTGAACGCAGAGGTACTTAAAGCTGTTAACACGCTCCACAGGTTTCTTGTTGATGGTGATGGGTGTGTGTTCTGTGCTCTGTCTCCTGAAATCCACCACCAGCTCCTTGGTCTTGTCAATGTTGAATGAGAGGTGGTTCACCTGACACCATTTAATCAGGGTACTCACCTCCTCTCTGTAGGCCGTCTCATCGTTGTCGGTGATCAGGCCTATCACCGTTGTGTCATTAGCTAATTTGACGATGACGTTAGAGCTGTGTGTGGCTGTAAAGTCGTGTGTGTACAGGGAGTACAGGAGTGGGCTGAGGACGCAGCCCTGCGGAGCACCAGTGTTGAGGATCAGAGGAGATGATGTGTTGTTGCCCATTCTGACCACCTGACTTCTGCCTGTCAGGAAGTCCAGGATCCAGCTGCACAGAGATATGTTCAGTCCCAGAGTCTGGAGCTTGGCAGGCACTATGGTGTTAAATGCTGAACTATAATCCACGAACAGCATTCTCACATAGGTGTTCTTATTTTCCAGGTGGGAGAGAGCAGTGTGCAGAGTGAAGGCAATAGCCTTCACGATCTCAGGCTGCCTGGCAGACATCTCGGCATGGTTGAAAGAACATCACCTACAGCTCAACCTGGCAAAGACTGAGCTTCTTGTCTTCCCTGCCTCTCCAACTCTACAGCATGACTTCACAATTCAGTTAGGTTCATCAACAATTACCCCATCAGCTTCGGTCAGAAATCTTGGTTCAAGACACTGATGCTTGCATATAGAACAACCACAGGCTCAGCACCCACCTACTTCCACTCACTATTACGAATCTACATCCCTTCCAGAAGTCTGAGATCTGCTAGTGAGCGACGCCTCGTGGTACCATCACAGAGAGGCTCAAAATCACTCTCCAGAACATTCTCGTTCACCATTCCTGGCTGCTGGAATGATCTTCCCACCCCCATCCGGAATGCTGGATCCCTGTCAATCTTCAAGACTAAAAACTCATCTCTTTCAACACTACTTGACTTTAAAAAAAAATTACTTTTCCTTTTTCTATAACTTCATCTTTCTATTTATCTGTCTCTCCTTCCTTGCTAGCTTGTACTAATTTGAACAATGCCTGATACTTGGTGTTAGGGGTATTTCCTCTGTCTGTTTGCCTCTTCAAGATTATTCGCTTTATGTATTCCCCAATTGTAAGTCGCTTTGGATAAAAGCGTCTGCACAATGACTAAATGTAAATGTAAGTATACGGAAAACAAAGGTATTGTTACAAATTTTCTTCCTGATGTTTGTAATTATTTCAAATGGTATATACATTTTTATAAACTTTTTTGTATTTACTAAGGCATGTTGACAATAACAGCTTCAACATTGTCTATGATCAAATAGGTTTTTAGTGGAATTTCGTAATTTGCTTTCCTTGAGAAAGCATGAAAATATACAGTTAAGTTTTTTTCATATGATTTTGTCGCGTTAGTTTTGCATCAAACACAATGTCATTTTCGGCAGTCGAGATCTGACAGCAACAGCACACTTTTATGCATGGGCGAGCACTTCACGGACAGCTTACCTCGAGCATGAAATCACGTGGATACCAGCAAATCACTGAGTACGTACTACAATCCTGACGAGTCATGGCAACAGAGTGGAAGCTGTGGAGAACCCGCTCGCCCAGAAGCTTCCATCACTGACCTAGATTTACAGAAAATTACAGTTGTTTCAAATAAATAATTGTACATACTTATTTCTCAGCTTTACTGAGCGTTACTAAGCTTTAGGTCACATCTCAAATTATAAGGTATCAACTTATAATCATGTTTATATTAATTAGTCCATGAACTCCTTCTCTCAGACAGCCTGGGTATGCGGCGCATTCGTAGCTTACATGGACGGAACGCCACTGTGGTACAGTCGTGTGTGTACAGGGAGTACAGGAGTGGGCTGAGGACGCAGCCTTGAGGAGCACCAGTGTTGAGGATCAGGGGAGATGAGGTGTTGTTGCACATTCTGACCACATGTCTTCTGCCTGTCAGGAAGTCCAGGATCCAGCTGCACAGAGATCTGTTTAGTCCCAGAGTCTGAAGCTTCTCAACCAGTGTGGCAGGCACTATGGTGTTAAATGCTAAACTATAGCCCACGAATAGCATTCTCACATAGGTGTTCTTATCTTCTAGGTGGGAGAGAGCAGTGTGCAGGGTGAAGGCAATAGCATCGTCTGTGGAACGGTTGCTGTGATATGCAAGCTCTGTGTGGGCGGTGTTGTGAGCCTCGAAACAACCATAAAATATATTAAGCTCATCTGGTAGAGAGGCAGCAATGTACACAGTAGCTGGTTTATTCCCTTTAAAACCTGTGATGTTTTTGATGTCCTGCCACATGCTTCTTGTGTTGTTGGAGTTGAATTGTTCTTCAACGTTTTGTTTTTATATTGTCATTTGGTGGCTTTGATTGATTTCCTGAGATAATAACTGGCTTGTTTTCGATTGTCAGTGGTTCCAGAGTTAAAGGCAAATGTCCACGCTGACAAGGCTGCTCAAAAATTGCTGTTAATCCACAGTTTTTGGTTGGGGCAGATGCGGATTGTTTTTGTCGGTGCTACATTCCCTACACACTTCCTGATGAAAAATGTTTAGAGTGAAAAGAGTAGGCCTCTATGTCATCATCAGATGCTGCCCGAGACATGTCCCAGTCCACTTGATCAAAACAGTCCTGTAGTATAGCGTCCGATTGGTCCGACCAGCATTAAATTGTCCTGAGGGTGGGTGCTTCTTGTTTCAGTTTCTGCCTATAAACAGGCAGGAGCAGAACGGAAGAGTGATCCGATTTGCCGGAAGGTGGGCGGGGAAAGGATTTGTAGGCGACCCGGATGTAAGAGTAGCAGTGGTCCAGTACACGATCACCACACGTGTTGATGGTGATGTGTTGAAAGTATTTTGGAGTTATTGTTCTGAAGTTGGCTTTGTTAAAGTCCCCCGTAACAACAAACGCCGCATCTGGGTGCGGGGTTTCCTGCTCACTTATATTCCCGTACAGTTCCTTGATTGCCTGATCTGTGTTGGCTTGAGGGGGAATGTAAACAGCTGTGATTGTGATCGCTGTAAATTCCCTTGGTAGCCAGAATGGTCGACACAGAAGCATATGAAATTCCAGATCAGGGGAGCAGAAGGATTTAATGTAGGTTCCTTTCATCACACCATGAGTTGTTCTCAATAACAGCGGGTGTTCATCACTAATGCACAATCATCATTTAATTAGTCACTTAATTATCTCATTAACTTTAACTCTTTGAGGACTTGGGATTTGACTAGAGACTTGCTTGTGACTTAAAAGGAATGACCTGGTTCCTCCTCTGGTGAAATCAGCTGCTGAGTTCATGGGTGGAACAAAAATAGGGCAGGGATTTTACTCTTTGGTCCCTGGACTTTCAGGTTGATCAGGTAGACCAATCACAACAGACTGCTAAAAAAGTGCATTCAGACTGAGGATGAAAACGGGTGCTGCAACAATGTAAAAAAATGTGCATAACATTAAATCACATATTGTCGTAGACCCCCTAAACAAAATAATGAACATGTAAATGAACATAATATGGGCCCTTTATAATAATACAATATAATAATGCCTTTATAATGTCATGTCCAACACCAATGAAGAACTCTGGAACATTTAAACCTAATTTTCGGAGCGGAGAAATCTTTGATATATTTCCTTGGCTAAATATGTTGTTGGCTAATTCTGTCAACCCCTAAAAGATCAATAGTGCACCTATCAGTTTACCAAAGGTTAAATTTACACAGTTGGTTTTTGCAGGTCATGTACGGGAAATCTGAATTGGACTGCTGAAAGACTGAAAGAGCAATCCGTTTGGACTTTGAGGGTCGTGGAGGCGGGTATAAATCTGAGCTGCTGCAGGTTCACAGACGATCACATGAAGAAACACACAGTCAGTCAGGATGGACGTGAAGCTGCTGTATCTGACTGTTGTTCTTCTCTCCTCACCGCTCCTCACACTATGTGACCCACTGTGAGTATCAAACACACTGTTTGTTCATGGATTCACTAACAGATCTGTTCTCAAATGCTCTGATTTGATGTCCTCAGATATGTTCTGTCAGCTCCTAATTTGCTGAGGGTGGGTTCCTCAGAGAACGTGTTTGTGGAGGCTCAGGATTACTCTGGAGGAAACCTGAATGTGAGGATCATAGTAAAAAACCACCCAAAGAAGGACCAGGAGATACTGTCTAAAACAGTGACACTGACTGCAGACAGCAATTTCCAGATCCTTACAGATATAAAGGTGATGCCACTTTGAAATACGTTGTCCTTATGTAAGCATATATGTGTAATTCTTCAGAGGGCAAACTTCATATTTGTACAATTATATTTACAATTAAAGGGGTCCTATTATTAGTCAGTGTGTAGTGTGTATGTTTGGGCATAAAGCGATCTACAAAGTTACTAATCTCAAAGTACACTCCAAAGGGAAATATTTCATTTAAAAAAAATCCCTTTTCAAGAACTACAAAGAATGGCTAATTTGCCCTACAAAGTTGTTTTTCAGTATTTGTGATATCACAAAGATAAATCCCACCTACGGAAATTCGAATGGTTGGCGGGTGGGGAGAACGCTTGGTTGAGCACTCCACGTTTCAAAATTGAAACCCAGTTCAGGTGTTTGTATATCACTGTATTTCTGATAGAAACCAACTGTTTTAAGAAAAAAATGGATGCCATTTTCATTTCATCTTGCATGTAATGTCTGACAAAGCAGCATTTGTGAGCAGAGCCATAGATACCTCATTAGCGACTGTTTCTCTGGGCCACGAAACGCAAGCCGTACACTATATTGTAGCGATAAACGTGACGTCATTCATCGTAGTAATCACTGATTATTCAAAAGATGCCACAATCATGCACAAAACAGCTCAACGGATTTGTGTGAACCTACAGTATGGTGAATGATGTCAAAAATACATTTCCAAGATGATGGCATCGCATCATCTACATGCCTGGAGTGGTCGAATAGGGTGTCTAAATATGTCTATGAGCGGAGCTCTGTTTTGTGTACAGCAGTATCGGGGAAACCTCGAGCTCTCCCGCTCCAATAGCATCTCCTGCTGGCAGATAATATGCATACATATGCGGCCACAAATAGTGTAAGTCTGTGGGACTAGGATATAAATAAATTCCACTGTATAACAGTTAAACTGCAATTCATGTTATAATGTTGGAATTAAAGAACAATAAACATAATTCATATTACCATTACACTTATCGATCAATGCTGTTATTTTAAACTGTTGTTGTCTTCCTATCTAAAACATGATTTAGCCAAAAAAAAAAAAACATTATCACTTTAATGTTACAACAATAACATTATCACTTTAATATGTCTTGCAATATCCGTGCATGCAAAGGTTCTGCGTGATCATCTTGTTCAATATTCTGAATTGATATGGCAATATTGACGGACTTGCTGTTTTGGCAAGGTATTGAAATGCCATCTAAGTTGTTCGCCAATCACTACACACTGGGATAGCTAACCAATCACAACACATTTCATTTTTTTGGAAGGTGGGCCTTTATTAATCCCAGAACTAATCTAGTCGTTTTGTGTCAGGCTGGGGAGAAAGGTACTGTAATAATGTAAATTATGTGAAAAATAATGTGATTTTCAGACCACCAAGCATGAGAGCATGTTCTAGTACACGCCTAAAACAAAATAAAGACTTTGTTAAAGAGCATAATAGGACCCTTTAATTTGCTTTTTTCCATTTTATCTTTTATTGTTTACTGTTGTTCAGATTCCAAGTGATAGGGACTATTTCTCTGATGATCCTCTGGAGAAGCAGTATGTGTATCTACAAGCTCAGTTTACATCCTTCACTCTGGAGAAAGTGGTCATGCTCTCATTCCAGTCTGGATATATATTTGTACAAACAGACAAGTCCATCTACACACCTGATAGCACAGGTAAGATTAAGTGCTAAAAACAAGACAAATATAGAGTGCATTAATGCACAATGTGAACTTTTACATGTTGCATCGGCATGACATAATTCTATAAATGATTACGTTGGCTTGTGTAATGATTTAAAAACTTTCAAAATTTCAAAGCAGAACAGCATTTCAAAATGTGAAATTAGAAAATCTAAATAAAAACACTCCAGATGTGATTTGTGATCACTACTTGATGATAGAATCCTCATCGCACTAGATTCTCTCGAGCTCTTTCGGCTGCAACACATGTGCTTTAGAAGCACACATTTACAGCAATTACAGAAAAACTAATACTAAACAGTCAAGGGTCAAGAGCCCAACTAAACACTTATCTCCACAACTGTGACTTCAAACTTCATTATTGTCAATAAAACATCAACATCCAAACCTCTGTTAATTCTTAATAAGAAGTTTTGTATGAAAGAAAGAAATATCTGGGTCCTCATTTATAAAATGTGCGTATGCACAGATTTGATCTTAGAGTGTGCGTATGCTTAAATCCACGCCAGCGCTAATATTTATAAAAACTGTCTTTGACGTGGAAAAGTGCTTAGCGTCACGTCAGGGTCTGAGCAGACGTACGCACGTTTTATGGTCGGAGAATAAAATTATATATATATATATATATATATATTCTAAATAAATTCTAAATTATGATGATTTGTGATATTTTATTTGTTAATGACATTAATTATGAGTCGTTTACAAGGCAGAGAGCTCAAACCATCCAATTGTGTACAAGTTTAAGATCATTTGCGATTCATAGATTTCACATCTGAAAGAGACGCATATGCGCATTTTCTGTTCGTATGTTCCCAGCTAACAGGGAACGTTCTCGGAACTTGGCTAACATTCTCTCGTGGTTCTCTCAAGGTTATAAACAAACATTCCTCCAGTAATGTTAATATAACGTTTGTTCAAAGTTATTTGGTTTTCAATAATGTTCTCAAATGGTTAGACGGAAATATTATTTACACATTGTTTGTAGAAGATTTTTTAAACGTTCTCATAATAATGGGTGAAACTAGTGTTGTATCCGAGTCCAGTGTTGAGTCCTAGTTTGTAATCAATTGAGCAGAGGGGGGACTATCAAAGAGTTAAAGAGTTAAAGTTAATGATATAATTGAGTGACTAATTAAATGATGATTGTGCATTAGTGAGGAACACCTGCTGTTATTGAGAATTACAGGGGATTAAGTGTTGATGTTTTATTGGTTAAAATGATGCCACCATCATGGAGATCTTTGTGTAAATATTTGGGCGGTGTTATGAAAATCTCCCCACATCTTGACATAGACATATGGGTGCGTGTTTGAATGAGCCATTTTAGGGGGGTGTGGACAAGTCTTAAAGGTTGTAGCTGTGTAGTTTCTGATGCAGTGATTGTTACGTTAGCTGAAGCGTGAGCTGTTTCTAGCCAATGGTTAACTGCAAGATATTTATATGTTACATAGAGTGTTTCACAATGATAATTAAGGAATGTTATTTCCTTTAACGGTAAATGTTTAGCACTCTGTGCTGCTCTGGGTTGCACTGTTTATTTTTATTGATTTATTTATTGATTTATTTTTGTTTATGTATTTTTTTAGTGTGGAAAATGACTGTCATCATTTAAAATAATAATAATAATAATAAAAAAAGATTATATCAAACGTATTAATTATACCTAACTGGAAAAATCAGGTTACATCTACGAACAGTTATGCTTCAGAAAAACTAGTTTTTTTTCAGGTTGGTTGAATTCAGTTACAATCAGTAACCTTAAATAATTTCTTTAATAAAAAAAAACTGTTATTGTAGATGTTACCAGATGTAGTACAACTAAGTTGAACTGATTAAATATTTTATTCACTGTGGTTTTAAATTGGTTTTGGCTACTTTTAGATTTTCAGACTGATCTCAGCCTCTAAAGCTAGGAGACCTGCTAAAATGACAACCTAAGCTTAAACCAGCTAATACTATACCACCAAGCTAGGCTGGTTTCATCTATTTTTTGCTTAATCAGCTGGTTTGAACTGAATCCGCATATAAACATGCTATTACTGCTAGCAATATGCTATTAACATGCTAATAATGCTAGCAACATGTAACATGCCAATCATGCTAACCCATGCTAGTAACATGCTAATCATGTTAACAACATGCTATTAACATGCTAATCGTGCTAAAAATATGCTAACAACATCACAATCATGTTTGAAACATGTTAATCGTGCTAAAACATGATAACAACATGTTAAATCAAATAAATCAATAAAGCGATGTGCTAAATCAGTGTTTCTCTGCTCCAGTCCTCGGGACCCACTGCTCTTCACATTTTGTATGTGTCTCTTTTCTGACACACTAATTTCAGTTCATGGATCTCTCTCCTAACGAGCTAAAAATCAGGGCCCGTATTCATGAAAAATCTTAGTGCTAAGAGTTGCTCCTAGTAACACAATTCTAAGAAAATTCTTAGAAATGTGGGTGTTTCCTCTTAAATTGAAAGAAAAGATCCTAGTAAAGAAAAAAGTAATTCAGAAAGCATCTTAACCCTTAAAAGAGGTCTTAAGGTCCGAAATTGTTAGGAGTACGGACGAGGACTTTTAAGAGGCTTAAGAGTTTCTTTAGCAGCGGAGAACATGGATGAAACATGAAGAGAAAGAAGAAATGTGTTGCACATAATGCATGACAGTGAGTTAATAAGACGCTGCACATTAGATCGTGCAGGATCATGTTTGTGACAGATCTTATTAAAGACATGTATCCCTGTGACCGATCTGATTAGAGACACGCTAACATCCCTGACACTGCGCAGAAATGCCATAGCACCAGAAATGGACGTAATCACTACATTAACTACATTAACATATTTGGCAACTGGAAAAATGCAACTATGCAGAAGCGATGATTTGGGTCTGTTACAGCACTTTCAGAACCGTATTGTGTCGCTGTTCATGTCCTATAAAATACGTTAAGTATGACAGCATGGTAAATCAAAATAAAGAATATAATGTGTGTGTGTGTGCGCGCGCGCGAGAGAGAGAGAGAGAGAGAGTACGGTAAAACAGGAAAAATTACGCTTGTAATTTCAAAGTGAAGGCTTATAATAAACCCTACTCTTAAACGCGCTCTTACTTCCTTCTTGGACAACCAACCAATCACAGTCTTCAAAAGACTGTGTCATTCCTAGCAACGGGGTCAGCCCCGCCTCCTCACTAAGATAAAAGTTTTTGTCTTTTCCTCGCTCAGAGTTGCTCTCAGATTGGTTCTGAATCACTTTTAAGCTAAGACTCCTAGCTAGAAATTTTTAAGCTAAATTAGGAGCTCTCTGAGAGGATTCTTAGAATCTTTATGAATACGGGCCCAGGGCCCATATTCACAAAACATCTTAAGGCTAAAAGTAGCTCAACAAACCGATTTAGGAGAAAATCTCAAAAATAGTGGGCGTGTCAGTCCTAAATTTAGGACTCCAAAATGTTTTCTCTAAGAGTATTTCACAAAGCGTTTTAGCGCTAAAACTAGCTCCTTAATCTGTGAAACATTAGGAATATTGAAGAGGACTCCTAAGTCACTAAGACCAACTCACAACTATCCTAAAATAGCTGGTTCTGGCAATTTGCCTCAGAATATAAACATTTGACGATAATGAGCTTTTAAAAAGGTATCGCCTTTAGGGTTTGGAGGTTATCCCAACTCCAAATATTCCTTTGATTATATCCTTTTCATTACCCAGTTGGGCAAGAAGTTACAGCTGTTCTTGCATCCAGATTGGTTTTCTTTTACGTTTGCATGTCTTACTATCAGCATAATATTCTACTCCATTAATTAAAAGGTGATTTATATGCATCCGCTATGAGAAGCATGCATGTAAGAGACTGACAATTAGCCAAGGGCAGTCCTAGACCCCTTTTAGGTGGGCTTCAGCCCCCCTATTTGTCGTCTCAGCCCCCCTAAAACTAAAATCAGCTAAAATCAGCTTCAGCCCCCCTAAAACTATAATCAGCTATCTGAATGATCAGGTTAGTGCTGCTTCCTCAAGAAAGTGTATAATTTTTGCTCGTTTATCGATCTCAATGTGGTAATCATGCACTGTGATAGATCGTTAATGTGCACTCACACATTTGAATGAAGCGCGCATGGACTGAGAGGCACTGCATGGACAGCGCACCAGCACGGTCTTATGAAAGTGCATTTCAATGGCATGAATTTCTGTTTCTATTTAGTATACCTAATCATTGTGTCTCATTTGCAAGTCAGTTTTTGCGTATAAATAGCACACCAAATCGTGCCATTGAAACGCACTTGAATGAGACTGTCATTCACTTTCGTGTCCACTCGAGCAAATAAGCAAATACAAAAAATATTCTGTTACAATGGCTGTCTTGACAAGTATCCAAGTAAACGAAGTCATTTACGTCTTAAACGTAAACCGTTAAGACAATATTGGATGTGTGTCAGTATGCATTTCTTATATTAGGCTAATAATGTTAATCAAACAACAAAATAAAAACATGAGAATCACTCACTAATTTCTGTAACTTTAATAGGTAATTGTAATACAGTTTTCATAAGCACAGTAAAATACTGTTTATTTAGGTAATTTGTATTGTTGTATCTAAAGGTCTCTCTGAGGGCTAAGCCCCCCTAAAGATGAAATCATATAACCACACCTCCAAATTAGCTGAACAAATATTTGTTTAATTAGTGACACTTAGCCTGCATGATACAATCTTTATTTGAATGTGGCAATTCATATTATTTTTTAAACCTTTATTTGGATATGGCAACATAATATTGTGCTCTACAATATTTCCATGAATAAATCTCTGACAGATACTCCTATCAGCCAATCACTGTGTGCATATTTAGTAAGCATGCTGAGGTCATCCATAGCAACGAGGTAAACTCCGCCCCTAACTCTTAGCTTAAGACTTCTCTCTATCCCTTAGTAAAAGTTTGTCTCAGTAGCTTTGTGAATAGGTTTTAAGAGAAAACTCTAAGCTAAAAACTTTTACTGCTACTTAGGAGAACTCTTAGTGGTAAGATACAATGTTTTGTGAATATGGGCCCATGTGTGTTAAATAAGGGAGACATATAAAATGTGCATAGCATTGGGTCTCGAAGATTTGAGTTGAGAACCACTGTGCTAAATCATGCTAGCAATATACTATCAACATCAACTTTTACAACTGCTTCACATTTGCAGACTAGGCTTTCTCAAGTCAACTCAAAGTTCGTTCTCAAAGTTTACTCATCTAGTTAAACTGACTGCTGCTTTTACAGAGTTTGTATCTGCAGGAAATATAACCATCAGAACTCAGTATTTCAGTTTTAGCCTTTTACTTCTCTTGCAGTTCGGTACAGAATTTTCTCTCTGATGCTCAACATGACACCACTCGATCAGTATGGAATCACAGTGGAAATCATGGTAAATAGTCTTATTTGCAAATATCATTGAATTGTCAATCTTAGCAGGTGTGGTGTTAATGCTGATTTATGTTCCTTAAGAATCCACAAGGCATCACAGTTTCATCAGATAACATATTTACAGTCAAAGGGATTAGGTCCGGACACTACGCCATCCCTGATGTTACCAGGTGTGTAAAATTACCAGTTACCAGGACTGAAGCTACACAACTTGAGTGAACTGACCAAACCTATATTATTCAGGACTATACCTACACTGTAAAAAAATTATGTACAATTTACAGTAACTTACTGGCAATTTTGGTTGCCAGTAAGACTGTAAATTTACTAAAGTTATTTAAATCAATAATTACAATTGTACTTTAAAAATACAACAAAATCTTGCAAGCTGTACAATTGCTGTGATGGTGTGTAAATATTTGGTTAACTTATTTCATTTTTACAGTACAGTTGTAATTTTTGATTTACAGATCTTTCGTAAATTTACAGTCTTACTGAAGTTTACTAAGTTACTGAAAATTTTACAGCAATTTGTTTTTACAGTGTAGTACAATATCACCCTATTCATGGACTGTTATCATATATTGTAATGTCATGAAATCAGATGTGCATATGTTTCTGGGTGTGTTCTGTGTCAGTCTTGGGATCTGGAAGGTGGTCACACGGTTCTCAAACACTCCTCAGAAGACATTTACTGCAGACTTTGAGGTCAAAGAATATGGTAAGACTTGAGTCAACAAACTGTGCTGTCAAAATATACAATAACAAGTAAAATAATGTATGTACTTATTTGTGTGTCTGGTTTGGTTTTAGTGCTTCCAACATTTGAATTGAAATTAAATCCCAGTAAGTCATTCTTCTATGTGGATGATGAGAGTCTGAAAGTCGACATTGAAGCCACGTAAGACAAAATATATTCTTCATTTTATTCAAAATTATTAATGTGTGAAAACACTGATATGACTGAATCGATCTGACATCATTGTGTTAGTTAATTTTAATGGTCAGATCGAAGTTAAATGGCTCCTTTCCTTCTTCTGTGGAATTGAAAAGTTTTACAGCATAAATTGAATGTGGTTTTACAGGTATCTGTTTGGACAGAAGTTAGATGGAAATGCGTTTGTGGTGTTTGGTGTTATGAACGGTGAGAAGAAAATAAGTATCCCCACATCTCTGCAAAAAGTTCAGGTGAGAGACATTAAATGTCCTACAAGTGGGAAAAAAATATGATTTCTCCTCACCTTAAGGACACTTTAAAGGTGTCGTATGTAATTGTTTTGACTGTGCTAAATCATAATACCACATAATACATTTGCAGATATTTAGGAAACAAGCGAAGTTCACATACTGGTTTCTCAGAAAAACAGTACTACAGCCAGTTATTCTAGTTATTATATATTTGTATGGACAAAGATATGTATTGTGTGTTACAATTGTGAGACTTTTTATGAGTGTAAACTTTTCACACTCGTACACAGTAAACTCCCCAGAGTAAAATTAACTCTATTGAGAGATCATTTGGTCCCTCTCTAAATAGAGTTAAATTAACACTGAAGCAGAGTTAAAGTTAATGAGTTAATTAAGTGACTAATTAAATGATGATTGATCATTAATGATGAACAGATGCTGATAACAAGCAGAATCACTGAAGAAAAGAGAAACACAAGAACTACAACTGACTTCAGCCACAGATTAAATCAACTGAAATAAAATAATACATTAATATCTCTCAAGATCTGATTAAACAACTCCACAAACAGCATCACCAGCTTCACTCATTACTAACCAGATGGAGTTTATTGTATTGTACGGAAGCTCTAATTGAGAAATAACAGAGGTTTAGATGTTGATGTTTTATTGGTAAAAAAACAATAAAAAAACACACATGATGCCACCATAATAGTGGTCAGTGTTTACTTTAGTTTGGCTCTTGACACTTTTAGGAACTTAGTATTGTTTGTTTCTAAGCGATTGCATTATTGATTCACAGCAAACATTTGTGCATTGCAGAAGCAAAAGTTTAAGGTATCAGCTAAATGTATGATTTCTGTTCATAACTCATTTTAAGAAACTTTGCGAAGTGGTCACTCTTTGGTTTAATGACTGACAATCAGCTGCTAAAGAATTGCAAATTCATCCTAAAACAAATATTACTTTAATGCTTCAGTGATGAAGATGAAAATAGCATAAGCTCAGGCTTTTAGTCATGAAAACTTATCATATGATCCTCAACAGTGGTGACAATGCTTATTCATACTGCAGTGCATGGTGGGAGTTTTATTTTTACTTTGCTGGTACACAGCATGCATTACAGCATGAAGCATTTTGTTGTTTGTCACCATTGTTGAGATTAATGTGCTGGTTCATGTCTGTGTATCTATATAACACAGAAGTTAGAAATATTTTATGCTTTACATGCACTTCTAAATCATTCACAATAACTAAAATAGTAGCACTTTGTTTGCAAGTTCACAGGGTTGGTTATGTTAAACCTAAACATTTAATAAATATGTATTAATTAATAAATATTTATTAATTATCTCAGTAACTCCACTGCTTCAGTGTTAATCTAACACTGAGGATATTTCTGGGGGGTTTAAGGAGTTAAAGATGTAAGATAAAAACAGCATGAAATGTAAATTAACAGTAGTAAACTGTAATTAATTTACGGCAACAAACTGTAGAAAAACAGTAACATGCTGGCAACCAGAGCTGCCAGTAGATTACTGTTAATTCAAGGAAAAAACAGCAATATACTGTAAAACATAACAGCCAGATTTTACATTTACATTTTACATTTAGTCATTTAGCAGACGCTTTTATCCAAAGCGACTTACAATTGGGGAATACATAAAGCGATTAATCTTGAAGAGGCAAACAGACAGAGGAAGTGCCAATAACACCAAGTCTCAGGCAATGTTCAAATAAGTACAAGCTAGCAAGGGAAGGAGAGAAAGATAAAGAGAAAGATGAAGATATAGAAACATATTTTTTTTTATTATGATGAAGTCAAGTAGTGTTGAAAGAGATGAGTTTTCAGTTGTTGCTTGAAGATTGTCAGGGATCCAGCAGTCCGGATGGGGGTGGGAAGATCATTCCACCGGCCAGGAACGGTGAACGAGAATGTTCTGGAGAGTGATTTTGAGCCTCTCTGTGATGGTACCACGAGGCGTCGCTCACTAGCAGATCTCAGACTTCTGGAGGGGATGTAGATTCGTAATAGTGAGTGGAAGTAGGTGGGTGTTGAGCCTGTGGTTGTTTTATATGCAAGCATCAGTGTCTTGAACTGGATGCGAGCTGCAACAGGGAGCCAGTGCAAGGACACAAAGAGAGGTGTAACATGGGCTCTTTTGGGCTCGTTGAAGACCAGTCGTGCCGCTGCATTCTGAATCATTTCTAGAGGTTTGATTGTGTTTGATGGAAGTCCAGCTAGAAGAGCATTGCAGTAGTCCAGTCTAGAAATGACAAGGGCCTGGACAAGAAGTTGTGCAGCATGCTCTGTCAGAAAGGGCCTGATCTTTCTGATGTTGTGTAGTGCAAACCTGCAAGATCGAGCAGTCTTCGCAATGTGCTCTTTGAAGGTCAGCTGATCATCAAAGATTACACCAAGATTTCTGACCGAAGCTGATGGGGTAATTGTTGATGAACCTAACTGAATTGTGAAGTCATGCTGTAGAGTTGGAGTGGCAGGGAATACAAGAAGCTCAGGCTTTGCCAGGTTGAGCTGTAGATGGTGTTCTTTCATCCATGCCGAGATATCTGCCAGGCAGCCTGAGATCCATGCAGCTCAAATCAAATCAAATCAAATCACTTTTATTGTCACATCACCACAGCACAAGTGCCTTGGTGAGTGAAATTCTTACGAGCGTGCTCCAGACAATGCAAAAAAACTAAACAAAACACAACAATTTACATATGGACAGTACATATTTACAGACTGTACAGAAGACAATGTGCAAAAAACACATACATATACTCAGTACACACAGTGTACTATAAAGACATACTTCGTTATCAACTACACATTATACACCGTATGGGCACATCTACATTATGTACACTATCTATACATTATGTAAACTATACATAGTAATAATGTGAAGGTGCAACAGATTATACATTTACAGCAGATTGGTTGAGCAGCAGATAGTTGTGCAAAGGTTTATTGTGCAACAGATTATGCATATGCAGTGTTGTGGATGTGCTTTTGTATGGTGTCCAGTGATAGCAGATGTGTTAGTGCAGTGTGTGCGTGTAGTCCGGTAGAACTGTGTTAAAGTGCAGTGCATGGCATGTTGTGTGAGTGGGAGTGTGTTATGTGTATAGGGTGGGTTATTTGTGACTGTTCATTAGCCTGATAGCCTGAGGGAAAAAGCTGTCCCTCAGTCGGCTAGTGTGGGATCGGATGCTGCGGAGACGTCTCCCTGAGGGCAACAGAGAGAGCAGTCTGTGGGACGGGTGGCTGGAGTCTTTGATAATCCTCCGGGCTTTCCTTGTACACCGCCTGGTGAAGATATCCTGGATGGAGGGAAGCTCACCTCCAACAATGTGGCGGGCAGTTCGCACGACCCTTTGCAGAGCCCTGCGGTTGCCAGCGGTGCTGTTTCCAAACCAGGCGGTGATACAGCCGGTCAGGATGCTCTCCACAGTGCAGGTGTAGAAGGACCTGAGGATTCTGGGGCTCGTTCCAAACTTCCTCAGCCGTCTCAGGAAGAAGAGACGCTGATGTGCCTTCTTCAGCACTGCATCTGTGTGAGCAGACCATGTGAGATCCTCGGTGATGTGAACGCCGAGGAACTTAAAGCTGGTCACCCGCTCCACAGGTGTCTTGTTACCGTTGAATCATCTAACAGTATCATTTTCCAAACATCATTTTCCAAACAAAACAAGTACGTTTCACTGAAATATTAGTGAATGTTCATAGAAATTTTTTTTTTTGCAAAGTCAACTGATAAGGAGAGTAAATATTAATCTGAACTGTATTAATGTGTTTTTGCACAAGAGAGATCTGTTTAGTTTAATGTAGTTTTATGGGTCACTATTGTGCTGGAGAGTAGAGCCTGTGCTTCAGTCAATGATGATCCACACACACTGATGTTCTGCTGCTTTATTTAAAGACAGTAACTGTAGAGTTGTTGATTCAGTGACAATAACTTTACTAAGCATTTTAGTGCGTAAATGTTTGCTTTTGCTAGTTACTGACAATCTACAAAGATTTGAGTAAAATTCATGTTTGGTTGCTTTATTATTACACTTTAAGTGTTTGTGGTTTTATAGTAGAAATATTTCTTAGTGGACTCAAAGAAATAAGTGCACTGTATTAACACCATATAAACACTTTTTTTAACTTGAATGTTTTGAAGCAATCGGTTTCCAAAATGAAATGAGTTACCACATGGTATAATAACGGTAACATACTGTAAAACGAAGAGCTGTAAATTAACAGTAGAGAGCTATAAATTAACAGTACAATGCCGGCAACCACAGCTGCCAGTAGATTACCGGTATTTTACAGCGCAATTTTTTACAGTGGGTACTACCAAGAGTCCAGAGATTTGCAACCTTAGGGAGCGGGTTGGATTGTAGCGTGATAGAAGATTAGTTAGGTATGCAGGAGCTAACCCATTTAGGGCCTTATAGGTAAGTAAAAGTATTTTGTAACTGATACAAAACTTAAGTTGTAGGAGAACCACCAATCAGTGCATTACAATAGTCCAGTCTAGAGGTCATGAATGCATGAACTAGATTTTCTGCATCAGAAACACTTAACATGTTCCGTATCTTGGCAATGTTTCTAAAATGGAAGAATGCTGTTTTTTTACATGGGAAATATGATTTTCAAAAGATAAGTTGCTGTCTATATTACTCGCCAGTGTGTGAGTTTTAGAATGTGTATAAGTTTAGTACATATATATTTTCTTCAACTCTGACTGCATCAGTTTCACTCTCCGTCAAGCAATCCGTGCTGTTATTCAGTTCATCTGAATGGATGCGCAGAGCACCTGTATTTGACATACCGCAAGCTCTCGTGTGAGACACACGACTCGCCGTCGCTCAGTTTTTTTCCTAACACGCAGAGAGAGAGAGAGAGAGAGAGAGAGAGATAGAGAGAGACTGGGGGCGAGAGAGTCTTACATGTAGCGCGTCAATTCTGTATGGTATGTAAACTATATTCTTTGTTGTATTTTCCTGTCAAAATAACGGAGTTCGTTTGGAATTCTTCAGCTTTTAAGAACTGCCGGGTTCTCCGGTATTAGGCAGAGCTAATGCACAAACGGAAATCTCATTGGCTGGCGCTCACCTATTATCGTCCCTGTTTTGATTTCAGCAAATCAGTTCGAGCGAATGCAGACAATGTGATTAATATTCATAAATTCAGCAGCTCGTTAATCCTTAGTGCATTTTATATTGTTCTTAGTAGAATTCATAGTATGATTATTATCTTTTCAGTATTATTAATAGTTATTCCCCCATTTTTTACAAAGACATTGAATGACCAAAAAAGCACCACCACCAGTCCTAAGTTCAGTTAAAATGACTAATGTGCATCCATATATGGTTACCAAGTTTTAATTCTAATTACGCAGTGCTATCATTAAATGATACATTATTATCATAATATATTTAAAATGCTTGACTGATGTTAAAAGTGTACTTTTAGATATTCAAAAAGATGTGCCATTTTCAAAACATCATATATTTTTGTTTACTTGCCAGACTCTATATATGGTGAAGCACACCATAAAATAATTGTAGCAATTCGTACAGGGCTAATTGTACATAAAGCTATATAACCAGATACATACCCAGGTATCGGATCAGTACTCGTATCGGCTGATACCCTGAGCCTAGGAATCGGAATCGGTATCGGGAAGGGAAAAAGGGTATCGGAACAGCTCTAAGTCAAGTTTACAATAAACAACTGTGCTATTATAATGAAGACTTTGTAAAAAATTGCACAGTGTTTTTAGCTTTTTAAACAACATACTCCATTCTGCACCAACTACGCAAACATTTCCTATCATGTACGCCTATGAAAGATGATCGAACCAATCAGAGTAAGCATGGGGTGGGGCGACACATGCACATCTGCAGGCTGCAGACTTTTTCTACAGGAGAGAAACAATATTTTGAATTTAGACTGAAGTGCCCCTTTCAACAGCTAGATGTAAATATTACATACTGCACCTTTAAACAAAAATAACTTTTTACTGCATCTTGTAGACTGATCCTAATGTCTATATGAATAGATCATAACAGGAAAGGGTACTGCAGAACTGACCAATCAGATGCTCACTAAGACCTTTACAGACATTAACCAGCTGGTTGGACAATCAATCTATGTTTCTGTCAGTGTTTTAACAGAAAGTGGTAAGACTCAACAGATACTTACATCTGTATGCACATGTTTACATCCATGTGTGTGATTGTATGTGAGACGCTTATCGTTTGTGTGTTTCAGGCAGTGAAATGGTGGAAGCAGAAAGGAGAGGCATTCAGATTGTGACGTCACCGTACACCATACTCTTCCAAAAAACACCACACTTCTTCAAACCTGGAATGCCCTTCGGTGTCTCGGTAGTTGATTTTACATATTAAACTCTAGACTGTAAAAGGAAGTGACACTCATGTGCAAGAATCTGAAAAGCAGCTAGATGCAAGTGTTGTTTACATATAAAAACAGTTAATAAGCATCACAGTCAAATGTTTTTTTTTACAGTTTAACAGGTAAAGTCCCTGTTAACTATAAAGTTAAGAATTGTTGTAGAAAATGTGGATCAATTTCAATAATTTTTGGTCTTGTTTCTATAAAAGGTCTATTTAACAAATCCTGACCAAACGCCTGCTAAAAATGTGGAAGTGGAAGTCAATCCTGGAGGGCTTACAGGACGAACAAGAGCCAATGGCATTGCAAAGGTTACAGTCAACACTTTAGGAGGATCTTCCACACTGGAGATCACTGTAAGACCTTCCATCTCAACTGCACTAATGTTCAGTCAGTTTCACTGGTGATCTAAAGGAAAATAGATCAGTTAACAGATTAAGCAGTGGAGCATATTGTTCACAGCACATCAGAAGCAATATATGTATTATTTCCAGGCAAAGACCAAAGATCCACAATTAAGAGATGAACAACAAGCAGTGAAGAAGATGACGGCTCAGGCCTACAAGACCAACGGTGGCTCCAAAAACTACCTGCACGTCGGCATTGATGCTGCAGAGCTTCAGATTGGTGATTCAATGACAGTGACTCTAAACACTGGACAAAGTCCAGGATTCAAAGATCAAGACTACTCATACATGGTAAAGATTATGGTTATTTCTTATTCAGCTGCACCACATATATAATAATTTGTTATGTCAGTATTTGATCACTACACTCAGTTTGTGTTTGAAACCATATAGATGTCATATATGCTGGAAACTCATCTGTCTCATTTTCAGATCTTAAGTAAAGGCCAGATTGTAAAAGTAGACAGGTTTAAGCGAAGAGGACAATCTCTAGTGTCTCTGTCTCTGCCTGTAACCAAAGACATGGTGCCGTCCTTCCGCTTTGTGGCTTATTATCATATCGGCTCATCTGAGGTGGTGTCTGATTCAGTCTGGGTCGATGTGAAGGACACGTGCATGGGAAAGGTGGGTCAACCATTACAAAAAACAATTGATGTGTTAAGCAACTAGATCTGTTTTTCTGACTCTGCATTTCTTATTTTAGTTACAGCTCCAGATTACTAAGAAAGGCCGTATGAATACATTTGACACAGGAGCTAAGGTCAAGCTGCAGATAACTGGAGATCCTGGAGCTAAAGTTGGTCTGGTAGTGGTTGACAAGGCTGTGCACGTCCTTAACAAGAACAGACTCACTCAGACTCAGGTGAATATCTTAATCAGGCTTCATTTCAAAAACAGCTCATGACGGTTTATCGCATAAAATATACATAGCTGATGTCTTTTTTGTGCTTCTAGATATGGGAAAGCATAGAGAAGAATGACACTGGCTGTACAGCAGGAGGTGGAAGGGACAGTATGGGGGTTTTCACTGATGCAGGCCTGATATTTGAGACCAAAACAGCAGGAGGCACCAACACCAGAACAGGTTTTTTGTGGTTGTTGTTTTTCTTTTCTTTTTTCAGCTAATGAAATTTATATTATATTATTATCACATATTATTATTGGTAGAATGCGTGTGACATCGGGACACTCTGTCGCTGGCCAAGCGTGCTATTTGAGCTAAATAAACAGAAATATCCGATCATCCTCCATAATGCAATCGCTATTTACATCTCAAACCATATGTAAACGCTTGCATTACCAAGGCAAGAGACCATAAACTCAATCAGAAAACTATATTACTGCAATAGGTCTGTCTAGAGCTACAATTTTGTAAATAACACAATTTAATTACAATTTATTTATTTATTTACTTTTATATTTTATCAAAGTTCTATTTTGACCCCTATATTAGGTGTTTTATTTTTTACTTCCATAATACTTGAAGGAGGGGGCACAACAATAAAATCCTGCTTAGGCACCCATTTGTTCAGCAGCGGCCCTGATAAAGATGTCTCCACGATCTGTTTTTCAAGAAATATCGTTGTATCGTGCTGCAGCACACATTCTATCAGCTGCGGTTCTGGCGCCGCCGTATCACTATACTGTACAGCACCACAAACATTCACATCAGTAAGAAGATATTTTGAAGAATGTGGGTAACCAAACAGTTGCTGGTCCACAGTGTTCCCTATACTGTCAAAGTCAATGTGGACCAGCAACTGTTTGGTTTTCCACCTTCTTCAAAATAATGTTTATGTTCAGCAGAAGCAGGAAACTCAGGTTTAAAACAACTTTTGATTAAATTAAGGTATAAAAATAAAACACTAGCCTAGTTTAATTATTGGGTGAATTATTAATTTAATTTTAATAAAACACCAAACACAAAGAGAAAAAAATATATATATGTCAATATAAAAAAAATGTATACGGTTTCAGTAATAGGAATCAATCTAGTGTTTGATTTTTATATTTGTTCAATCAGTTTCTTGAATTCTCCTGCTAAATACACCTATAGCCTACCTGAAAATAAAACACTGTTTATGTTATTTGTATATTATGTGTATTTGTAATGTGTATCTGTGTACAAAGCCACAGCTATATCACCCTGGAGGCCAAGACTGGTTTCCCAATTAAGCTAAGCAGGGTTGAGCTGGTCAGTACCTGGATGGGAGACCTCCTGGGAAAACTAGGTTGCTGTTGGAAGAGGTGTTAGAGAGACCAGCAGGGGTTGCTCACTACGGCTGTCAGTAAACCTGGTTCTGTAATTTCCAGTAAATCTCCATCACCTGCTTTCAGATGGAGCGACAGTTAATACACAGAGCCGTAGTTCATTGATAAGTTACTCAATACCGCGTTCATAATCGAATGTGATTCATCTGCGATATTGAATGTGATATCGCGTAGCTTGTCAATGCCCTCTGTGTATTAACTGCCGCTCCATCTGAAAGCAGGTGATGGAGATTTACTGGCGATCACAGAACTGGCTTTACTGTCGAGATGCGCATGACAATTGCATGCGATTAATTGCACAGCCCTAGTGTTCACCCAGCGATCTGTGTGGTCCTAACACCCCAGTCTAGTGACGAGGACACTATACTTTCAAGAAGCACTGTCTTTTTCGGATGAGACGTTAAACCAAGGTCTTGACACTCTGTGGTCATAAAAAAAATCCCATGGCACATCTAGTAAAGAGTAGGGGTGTAAGCCAGGTGTCCTGGTCAAATTCCCACCACTGGCCCTTATCAATCATGGCCTCCTAATAATCCCCATCCACTTGATTGACTCAATGACTCTCTCTCCTCTCCACCGGTAGCTGGTGTGTGGTGAGCACATAAACATTGATTGGATCAATGACTCTCTCTCCTCTCCACCGGTAGCTGGTGTGTGGTGAGCACATACACTTGATTGGCTCAATGACTCTCTCTCCTCTCCACCGGTAGCTGGTGTGTGGTGAGCACATACACTCGATCGGCTCTATGACTCTCTCTCCTCTCCACCTGTAGCTGGTGTGTGGTGAGCGCATACACTCGATCGTGTGTGGTGAGCGCATACACTCGATCGGCTCTATGTCTCTCTCTCCTCTCCACCTGTAGCTGGTGTGTGGTGAGCGCATACACTTGATTGGCTCTATGACTCTCTCTCTTCTCTCCACCTGTGTGTGTGTGGTGAGCGCATACACTTGATTGTCTCTATGATCTCTCTCCTCTCCACCTGGCTGGTGTGTGGTGAGAGCTATGATCTCTCTCTCTCTCTCCACCTGTAGCTGGTGTGTGGTGAGCGCATACACTTGATTGGCTCTATGACTCTCTCTCTTCTCTCCACCTGTAGCTGGTGTGTGGTGAGCGCATACACTTGATTGTCTCTATGACTCTCTCTCCTCTCCACCTGTAGCTGGTGTGTGGTGAGCGCATACACTTGATTGGCTCTATGACTCTCTCTCCTCTCCACCTGTAGCTGGTGTGTGGTGAGCGCATACACTTGATTGGCTCTATGACTCTCTCTCCTCTCCACCTGTAGCTGGTGTGTGGTGAGCGCACACACTTGATTGGCTCTATGACTCTCTCTCCTCTCCACCTGTAGCTGGTGTGTGGTGAGCGCACACACTTGATTGGCTCTATGACTCTCTCTCCTCTCCACCTGTAGCTGGTGTGTGGTGAGCGCACACACTTGATTGGCTCTATGACTCTCTCTCCTCTCCACCTGTAGCTGGTGTGTGGTGAGCGCACACACTTGATTGGCTCTATGACTCTCTCTCCTCTCCACCTGTAGCTGGTGTGTGGTGAGCGCACACACTTGATTGGCTCTATGACTCTCTCTCCTCTCCACATGTAGCTGGTGTGTGGTGAGCGCATACACTTTATTGGCTCAATGACTCTCTCTCCTCTCCACCTGTAGCTGGTGTGTGGTGAGCGCATACACTTTATTGGCTCTATGACTCTCTCTCCTCTCCACCTGTAGCTGGTGTGTGGTGAGCGCATACACTTTATTGGCTCAATGACTCTCTCTCCTCTCCACCTGTAGCTGGTGTGTGGTGAGCGCATACACTTTATTGGCTCAATGACTCTCTCTCCTCTCCACTCCAAGCAAAAGTTGTGAGTAGGGATGGGTACCAAGAACCAGTCTTTTTTTGGACTGCTACGTAAATTGGTTAATACAGGACTATCGATAAGCTCCAGGACAAACGATAGTTATCGATACTTGCATTGTTTTATCTCTCTATACTTTCATGTTAATGACGAATTAGAAGCTGCTGCTTGACATTTTCCTTCACTGAATGATGTGGCCGAGGTTTGCTTGGCGTGCGTGCGATATTCATGTGCGGTTTGTGTTTGCGTGCAATCAGTGGCGGCAAGAGTGAAACATTCGAAGTGAGAGCTTATGTTACAAAACTAAGCGACAGCGTCAGATGCAATATATGCAGTAGTGTAGTAGTGATCAAAGGAAGCAACACTAGTAATATAATGAAACATTTACTGACAAAACACATCTACCTCAAGCAATGTGCTGTATTTACTATGTCTCCCATCTCCAGCTCCAACTCGCGAGACACATTCACATCAAATGCTGATTCAGCGGTAGAGTTACACTCATGAGACACTGCACTTATTTGCAATCACAAAAGTACATTATTTGCATGTGTTTTAGTTTAAAGTCTTGCCGGTTTAACATTTTATTTGCATGCTGTTGTTAGCGCATACACTTATACACTAAAAGGCCAGTCAAACACCCCTTGATTACTTGATTACTTTACTGATTGTGCTAATACTGTCAAAAACACACAAGGTTAACATATAAACATAGTTAGTTATGTCTAAAGTGAAAGTAACGGTTGAGAGAGAAACAGATGAATGCAGTTCTTAAAGGGACAGAAATAAACATGTTGCCGAATGTCATTAAAGGAATAATTCACCCAAAACTTTAAATTGTCATTAATTACTCACTGTCATGTTTTACCAAACCTGTATTAATTGTATTATCGTGCTTAACACAAAATAATACATTTTGAAGAAAGTTGGTAACCAAACTGTTGCTGGTCCCCACTGACTTTGATAGTAGGAAGAAAATAAATAAATATGGAAGTCATTGGAGACCAGAAAATGTTTGGTTTCCCACATTCTTCAAAATAACCTTTATGTCTAACAGAATAAATAAATGCATTCAAGTTTAAAACAACACTTTAAATTATCACAAATTGTAATTTATGGGTGAACTATTCCTTTAATGTTAAAACAATAAAAGACAAAGAGAAAAATAACTAACTGCTCCTGACTGAAGAACTTTAATAGTGTTGCTAAAGATCAGCAGTAATAAAATAACTTGACATTTTCAAAACATTTCCACACATATTTTTGCATCAAATAGTATCGATAACAGTATCGATAAAGTGAAACGTGAAAGTGACGTGACATTAGGGCTGTATCAAGTCCACCTTTTTCGAGTCCAAGACAAGTCCAAGACCAGGACTATCGAGTCCAAATCAAGTCCAAGTCTAAGAGGTTCGAGTTCAAGTCCAAGTCCAAATGAGACAGTCAAAACAGATAAAGAAAAAAAAAATCTTCTTCAAAACCACATACTTAATTATTGATAATTTATGTGACACGAGAGACAGCGTATATTCTATTCTAAGATAATAATTTTGAATTATTATTTGTAATGATCTAAAAGCATGTGCAGCAACACTGTAGGGCCAAATTAGGCTATTCTATTTACTTTAGGTTTAGCAATTTCACTAAAGTCACATAAGCTGAAGTGCAACTTCACATTTTCAGCATTTTTATTATAGTGTAACAATCACATTCTGGGCTGCCAATGGAAAATATTACAAATAACAAGCAACATAAGTGTAAAAAAAATCAACATGTTCCCATTCTTGAACTTGTTACTTGTTCTAAAGCAGGGTGTCCAAACTCAGTCCTGGAGGGCCGGTGTCCTGCAGAGTTTAGATCCAACTTGCCTCAACACACCTGCCTGAAAGTTTCTAGTATGCTTAGATTAGCTGTTTCAGGTGTCTTTGATACGGATTGGAGCTGAACTCTGCAGGAAACCAGCCCTCCAGGACCAAGTTTCGAGACCTCTGTCCTAAAGAAACCATAGTATAATATAACCCTCCTAAGCAAGGCTGTGTAGCATATAAACACCTTCAGGTGTGTGTGTCTGTGTGTGGTCGCGCATGCATTTGTTTGCTGTTTGCCTTAGGCCATATAATGGTGCTATATAATACATACATCCCTGGGGATGGGGGATATAGACAGTATCACAGGTGTTCATTTAGTTCAGTTAGAGAACAGACAATTAAAGATTGAAAAATTAAAGAAATACAAAAATTAAATTTTTCTTTTATTTTGTTTCTATTGCTGGGCGATATGGCAAAACAATTCTCGATTTTTTTTAAGATTTTAACTAGTCAACTTGAAAATGTAACTATAACATGATTCAAGCAACTTTTTCTTTATTAACCCGCTAGTTAAAGAAAAGTATATTCTAAGTGCACCACATATGAAGTTGTCATCATGATGTGAATGTTAAACACATCACTACAAACACAAACACATCTTTGCAGAAAAGATGCATGAACTACAACTCCATCTTGTACAAACTTTTCTTATGCATATTATATGTTCAGAAATAATACAAGAAAAAAAAAAAGTAGTTCAAATTCAAAATGACTGAAGGTATAACACCTAGAGTGCTATTATTAACTATAAAGTCTCTGTAAAACAACGAACAGTAGTTTTCAGCCTGTCACCCTGATGCAAACATGAAATATCAGACATACAGTAGTAGTTCTACACAGGTATTTTATTCGATTACGCTGCTTTTCCATAGTTTTTTCGGTGTAGACATGGACGCGTTTGACTGTTGCTCTCGCATCTCTTGCAGCATCTCGTGCATGAAACAGCATTCTAAAAACACTGCGCTCTAGTAAGATGTTCAACTTCCATCTTCTTGCATTTTTTCTATTCAACTGCTCGCATCGCATGTTTGTCAACAAAAACGCACATTCTGTGTGAATGGCACCTAGAGAGCATCACACGTGAGCGTTTAAGCATGTGCGCCAACATGCGGTTGGATCGTTCTTTTCTCTTTACTGTTATTGTCAAAGTGTCTAATTCTAGCGCTTGGTAATATTTCTATTCAAAATCGCGATTCCTCGATTTATAAAAAAATACAATTGTAGCAAAACATTACATTTGAATTAATCGATAAAATCGGAAAAATCGCCCAGCCATAGCCACAGTTTTTACTTATTTTTACTTCATTGCCATTTTTGTGTAATTTATTTATTTTATTTTACATCAAGATGTATTCCGTGCCTCCAGGCCTTATTCGTTTTGCTCTTATTCGTTCTTTTTCCTATTCATTTGTTGCCACAGCGTTTGCTGATGTAAAAAAAAAAATCTATTTTTTTACATTTAAACATTTTGTAAGTTTGTTATTTTATATTAGGCTTATAGCATGGAACTGGTGTATTTTTATTCATTTTGTTAATAAAAGTCCCGTGTTTATAGCAGAAAATTTGTCTTTGTAAGTTATAGATAAGCAATTTACCGGACATGAAAGTGAAAGCAAAATGCGCACGGGCATTAATAAGCTATTTAAAAGCGAAGGAAAGTGAGAGGGAAAACTCAAATGAACTTTGTAAAACCAAACTGTATTATTCAACTCGCCGACATTGTATCTGTGGCCAAAATAAAAACGATTTATGCCTCCACGCAGTGCGCACACTCGGAGCCAGGCATATGACGCAGCTGTGCATTTACCAGGCGACCAATGGCAATGCTATTCTAGATGTAATTAAACCAATTACATTACCCATTTTCCGAACAAGCGAGCCAGATTAATGGTTGTTTTGAAAAATAAAAAAGCATATACACCAGAACATTTAAATTAGAACATTTGACGAGTCCTTTAACCAAGTTAAAGACAAGTCCAAGTCTAAGACAAGTCGATAGAAACGATAGAAAATTTCTCGAGTCCGGACTCGAGTACTACAGCCCTAGGTGACATATGACCAAGTATGATGACCCATACTCGGAATTTGTGCTCTGCAATTAACCCATCCAAAGTGAACACACACACTGTGAACACACACCCGGAGCAGTGGGCAGCCATTTATGCTACGGCGCCCGGGGAGCAGTTGGGCATTGGTGCCTTACTCAAGGGCACCATGGCATGGTATTAAAGGTGGAGAGAGAGCGCTGCACATTCACTCCCCCGACCTAAAATTCCAGCCGGCTCGAGACTCAAACTCGTAACATTTCGATTACAAGTCCGACTCTCTAGCCATTAGGCCACAACTTCCCTAAAGTACCGGTATCGATAAAATGTAAGCGATACCCAGCCCTAGTCATAAGGTGGTGATGATGTTTTGACATAATCATCATGTAGTTACCTGAATAACTGTGTTATTTATTCTTCTTTTTTTTGGTTACGACAACACTATGAACAGCATAAGTTCTGGTGTTTACAAAATAATCCGAAATATTTGTTAAAATGTATTTTGATCTAAAACTTAACAATTGTCTTTAGACACAAATACATCAATAATCAGCGTGATAACCACAACAGTGGTTCAGGTTAAATAACGATCATGCTAGAAAATAATCTTCACTACCACCCAATGATTTTTGTTCTTTTCAAAAACATGGCTGTTACGATTCAGTTATAACAGCCAAATAAAATATAACATTAAAATATCCATGGACAAGAGCTCAACTAAAGTAAACACTGACCACTATAATGGTGATGTTAAAATACATGTGCTTTTCTTCTTTGGTGATTCTGCTCGTTAACATCGGCTGTGTTCAATACTTTTTACACTGTAGTGTAGAGCCATTTAGACACTGAGCAGTGTTAATTTGACACTGGGGATTTTGCTGTGTGTATATACAGTGCTCAGCGTAAATGAGTACACCCCCTTTGAAAAGTAACATTTTAAACAATATCTCAATGAACACAAAAACATTTTCCAAAATGTTGACAAGACTAAGTTTAATATAACATCTGTTTAACTTATAACATGAAAGTAAGGTTAATAATATAACTTAGATTACACATTTTTCAGTTTTACTCAAATTAGGGTGATGCAAAAATGAGTACACCCCACAACAAAAACTACTAAATCTAGTACTTTGTATGGCCTCCATGATTTTTAATGACAGCACCAAGTCTTCAAGGCATGGAATGAACAAGTTGACGACATTTTGCCAGATCTATCTTTTTCCATTCTTCAAGAATGACCTCTTTTAGAGATTGGATGCTGGATGAAGAGTGATGCTCAACTCGTCTCTTCAGAATTCCCCAAAGGTGTTCGATTGGGTTCAGATCAGGAGACATACTTGGCCACTGAATCACTTTCACCCTGTTCTTCTTCAGAAATCCAACAGTGGCCTTAGATGTGTGTTTAGGATCATTGTCATGTTGGAAAAGTGCACGACAACCAAGGGCACGGAGTGATGGTAGCATCTTCTCTTTCAGTATAGAGCAGTACATTTGTGAATTCATGATGCCATCAATGAAATGCAGCTCCCCGACACCAGCAGCACTCATGCAGCCCCACATAAGGACACTGCCACCACCATGTTTCACTGTAGGCACCACTCACCTTTGCGACACCATACAGTTTTGAAGACATCAGTTCCAAAAACATTTATCTTGGTCTCATCACTCCAGAGTATAGAGTCCCATTTTGTGCCTGGGCTTTAGGAGAGGCTTCTTTCGTGGATGGCACCCATGCATGCCATTATTCTGCAGTGTACGCCGTATTGTGTCACGGGAAATAGTCACCCCAGTTTGGCTTTCTACTTCTTTAGATAACTGCAGTGAACTTGCATGTCGATTTTCTTCAACCCTTCTCATCAGAAGACGCTCCTGACGAGGTGATAACTTCCGTGGACGACCTGGACGTCTCTGTGAGATGGTTGCAGATCCATCTTTTTTAAATGTTTGTACAACTTTTGCTACAGTATTCTGACTGATAAGTAAAGCTTTGCTGATCTTCTTGTAGCCTTCACCTTTCTTGTGTAAAGTAATTATTTTCTTTCTCATGTCTTGTGACATTTCTCTTCCATGTGGTGCCATTGCTGACAGCATGAAATGGGAAGGGGTTTTCTTTAAGTAACACCCTTTTATAGTCACCTGTGTAATGAATTATTAGACTCACCTGTGGTTGAATTCTTGTTAAATTAGACATTTGTAGTCTAAAATTTAGCTTTGCTCCAGAGACTTCCAGTGGGGTGTACTCATTTTTGCATCACCCTAATTTGAGTAAAACTGAAAAATGTGTAATCTAAGTTATATTATTAACCTTACTTTCATGTTATAAGTTAAACAGATGTTATATTAAACTTAGTCTTGTCAACATTTTGGAAAATGTTTTTGTGTTCATTGAGATATTGTTTAAAATGTTACTTTTCAAAGGGGGTGTACTCATTTACGCTGAGCACTGTATATATATATACACATTTCTTCTGCACCATGGTAGAAAGATTGCCGCTTTTATACCTAATAAAATACAAATAAACAAATAAACTGTTATTTGTATGCAATACCAATGAACAGAGGTGAAAAATACATAAAAAGGACAATAAAAATTGGTCAGGCAACTGACTTCACATTTGACCACCATTTTGTGATCCATTTAATTAGGTTTATTTAATAAATCAGGGTTCTTTAAACTCTGTAAGTGATTTTTACAGTATGCTAATATATTCAAATGAATTGTCCTCTAGTGCCTGGATGTCCTGTCATTACAAAGAGAAAACGAAGAGCTGAGAGTCTCCTGCAGATCACTGGAACACTGGGTGAGAAGCTGAACTTTACTCAGTAAAGATTTTATTCTTACAGTTCAAATCAGAAAGGATCTTCAGGGTATTTTTGCTGTGTTAAATATCCCGAAACATTATCTTTTTTGTTCACTGTTCACATTTTAAGGAACTTTGCTTTTCCACCCAATAGTTTTCCTCATGGTCTTCTTACATTAACATTGTGTTCCCAGCTGGTAAATACTCCGGTGAACTGAAGCAGTGCTGCGTTGATGGGATGAGGAATAATAAACTCGGCTACACATGTGAACGGCGAGCCACGTACATCGTAGATGGGTCAGAGTGTGTCAAGGCCTTCCTGCACTGCTGCAACGAGATGAAAACCCGCAAAGACAAGGAGTCTGAAGAGGAGGAGCTGGTTCTGGCTCGTAGTAAGTAATTCCAAAGATTAAGATTGTCTTAATAATTATGTCACACGTAGAATAGCAGTATGATGATACCCAGAGCAGTAAACAACGACCATCAGGGGAGCTGCATATTTTGTATGACTCCCTTATTTAGTGCACCTGATTCAACTTATCAGCTCATTTGTATAGTATACAAGACTAAGGTATAGTAGACTAAGGTATAGTATACAAGACTAAGGCTGTGTTCCGCTTTGCTTTTAGACGTGCACTCGCAAACTTCCATACGCACTTCTCCTCGGGGGAATCCACACTGCCATTTTGAAGTGCATTCCACTTCATGAAGTGGGCGAGGGAAGTTTATATGGACAGATCCTCGACCCCTCGATTTTAAATTGATTAATTTATCCCAAACCCATCAGATATGCTGACAGCCATATCACACTGCAGCCCAAGACCAGTTGCTAGAGATGGGCAGATGAAGCTTCATGAATCTTTAAGCTTGGTTCACTAAAGGGTTAATTTCTGGAGGCTTGATTTGCTCACAATACCACCTGGTGGCCAAAGAGTGTAAAACAAGCAGATATATTACAGACAGAGGTGTAAAGTCCAGGGGTCAGAAATAAAAATCCCGCCATATGTTTATTACACCCATTAACTCAGCAGCTGATTTCACCAGAGGAGAAACCAAGTCATTACTTTCAAGCCACAAACGAGTCTCGAGACACATCTCAAGTCTTCATTGAGTTAAAGTTAATGAGATAATTAAGTGACTAATTAAAAGATGATTGTGCATTAGTGATGAATACCTGCTGTTATTGAGAATTACAGAGGATCAGATGTTGATGTTTTATTGGTTAAAATGATGCCACCATCATGGAGATCAGTGTTTGCTTTAGTTGGGCTCTTGACCAGTTAGTTATTGCTGCAGCTCGGAGACCTGCAAGTGGGAGGAGCTTATGCCTAGAACAGCATGTGGGAGGAGCTTATGCCCTCAGGCTGGATATCATTGTAGATTAAAATAATACAAATATAATGCATTTTCATAGTAGTTTCAACTGAAATTTGTAGTTTCAACTGAAATTCTTAGTTTTGTCATTATTCTTCGTATCTAATACCTTTGTATCTAGTGTCTTTACACCCTTTTGCCATGCTTTGTGATGGTCTCATTCTAAATACTTTAACTGTAGTAATTTAAGCATATTTCTGTTTATTACATTTTACTTCTACAATTCTTCTACAGTAGCATACCGAGGAACATTAATGTGAGATGCAATTGCACTTAGGAGTTAAATGTGTGATACATAAAGAAAATGTTGAGTACTGTTAAGAAAATGTAGTTACCATTTGCCTGTACTGCACATTTTTTTATTTTACATATTTTTTTTAAATCAAATTACAGTAAATGACAGACAAATCTTCTTCAGAACATGTTATACAAATCAATGTATTAATTTGAAATATCAGGGTGGGCAAATAATTGTATTTCTGATTAATCAAATTATGTGCAATTTATTAATTCAGCACAATAGACTTGCATGCAGTGGACACTGCTAAATCCCGGATGCATTGCTTCCGAGTAACTTCCACAGAGCTCGCCTCGCTTGCTCTTCCCAACATAACCTGTGCTGGGTACACAAGAAGCACAATGAGATTAGGGTTAACCCACATTTAAAACATTTTCCCCATACCATCCAAGATATGCATGACTTTATTCTCTCGTTGAACATGTACAAATATTTCAAGAATAATTTCTCAGCTCTGTAGGTCTATGCTATGCAAGTAAATGGTGTCCAGAAATGTTAAGGGATGACATTAGGCCAAGCAAATTAGACTGTATAACTATTTTTTTAACAAAGTATTCCTTTTTATATTATAGTTTATTCACCATTAACTTACACAAAACTGATTATTGATTATTATTAGTATTAAATAAAACAAATATATTTAAACCATGTTTTAATTATATTACATTGTGGATTAGGAGATGTGTTCTAGTGCTTTTAAAAATGTACCTTATTCTTTAGAAAATTACACCTTGAAAAGTGAACAGTTTGATCAACTTAAAAAAATACTTCAATTTGTAACACCAAAAAAAATGTAAGTTGTTTTTTTAGCAACTTATTGTATTACCTTTATTTGTAATATATTAAATTGGCGTTACTAATTGAAGTATTTTTTTAAAAGTTGATCCAACTGTACAATTTTTAACAGTATCCATCATAGACTGTATAAAAACGATCTATTTACAAACGTTTAAGACATTTACACTTTATAAATCAGTGCAGTCCAAAATGTAACAAACATTAGGGTAACACTTTCTATGATGCCCATATTTATAATGCATTATAAGAGTATTCTTAAGGCATTATAATGAATGCATAATGCATTATAAAAAAACGTATAATATGTTATATCATCTCATAAATAATCATAATTATAATACATTATAATGCTAACGCATTTGTGCTTATAACTTTTACGATTATGATTTTATATATAACACAATGAACACCATATTAAATCTACTTTTACATTGATAATGGGACTATATATGTTGAGATTATTTAAGAATAAACAATGTTGATCTGCCATGGTACAAGTCCTTGTGCACAATGAAAGAATGCCATCTTCTGGTGTCCAGTTGTTGTCTCCTTACTGTAGTTTTAAATAATGATTTGATATGTATTTGCTGCCGTTACGGCTATAATGCTTCTCCTACGAGCCGCTTCTTATTCGGCTTTGGCCATGGTTGCACCAGTAACATGCCCGTGGACACTGAAGACTAGCGGTCCGCATTTGTGTACTGCTCGTTGATGCAGACGGCGACGCAGAAGTGTAAATGAAAACAGACGCACAGTGTATGGCGTAGAAGCTACGGTGTAGGTCCGACGCAGAAGTATAAATTGGGCTTTAAGCTTACAATGCTTTTGGGAAACGCAGCCCAGATCTGGCAAACAGGAGCGGCTTGATAAATACGGGCCCTGATCATCATTCCACATGTGCCAGATGTGGGCAGGACCTGGGTCGACACTATGTTCCTATCTGGGTATACACGATAGGGTGCAGTACCTTTGGTGTTTGGTCCCCTAGTAATCTGACTTGATGTGATTATCTGATGTGTCTTTGTGCTCTTAAAGGTCTATTATCTCACAAAAAAAAACTGTTTCAACAGGTGAAGATGAAGATGAGGAGTTTAAAGACTCTGACGATATTGTGTCACGTACACAGTTCCCTGAGAGTTGGCTTTGGGAGGATGATACTCTACCCACTTGTGCAGAAAAACACTGGTAAGGAAGCATTTGTGTTTATTTAAACAAAAATATTGTATTAAACTAAATCAAGTCAGTCTTTGCTGGTGAGATGAAGCTTTTTCATCTGTCACTTCATCATATTCCAGTGAAACAACATCAATCACAAAGGAGATCTTCTTGAAAGACTCAATCACTACCTGGCAGATCTTGGCTATCAGTTTGTCACCAACACTTGGTAAGAAGAAGCTGCAAACCCAGAATACATGCTCTGAAAAACATAATCATAATAATCCAGGATCTGCTACTTTCTGTGTGTCTGTGTTTCATCTCAAAGGCATCTGTGTGGCAGAACCTGAGGAGATGGTCGTCTTTAAGGATTTTTTCATTGACCTCAAGATGCCTTACTCAGTTGTGCGTGGTGAACAACTGGAAATCAAGGCCATTATTCACAATTACACCCCAAATAATCTGAAGGTAGATCAGATTTGATATTGAAAAAGCTTTCAGAATTTATAAATTAAAACCAAGTGAACAGTAGTGAGCAGTTATGTCAAATAATTTACTTATGACAATATCACATGTGGAATGATGATCTGGTCCACATGTAGTGTGGTATAATGGCACTTGGGCAGACCGCTCCTGTTTGCCAGATCTGGGCCACAAGCAGGCCATAGCAATGCCACATGTCAACCAAGAGCAAAGAAATAAACCACACTGAACCTTATCTGAGCCACAAAATCTTCGTATATTATTTATAGAGTCCCCTTAGCTTGTCTAAGCTTGATAACAAGCTAAATCACTTAAAGAAAGAAGATAACAGAAAAAAACTTGAAACTCAAGAACTACAACTAACTGCAGCCACAGCCTTAGACGAAATCAACTGAAGATAAAAGACGTTAAGGGTGAATCCCATTTCTCTGTCTTACCCCTTCCCCTTAGTTTTGCGCGTTCACGTGAGAGTAAGGGCTGTCCCGATTCCGGTTTTGATCGAGGGGTAGGGCTAAGGGGAAGGGGTAGATACCCCTTAAAACCAAGCATTTTTGCGAGCTTACTTGAAACCAAGGGGTACCCAGAACACACTGCGGCCAGATCATCACGAGTCCCATAAATGTAAGTATTTTCGGCTTAAATAATTGATTTAAAAGTTACGACAGTCTTGTTTTGTGCTCTACACAGTCCTTTACATATATATTTGCAACCATGCTCTTAATTGAAACGTTTTTAAAAATCGCAGACGGCAAGTTTGTGATCAACACTTGTCTCCTCTGGTGACGTAGCAGCCGGCTAGCGATGATGTATGATGACGTAACAGTAACCAAGTGGTGTCTCATTTCATAGGGGTATGTTTTCACCCATAGCGCTTACCACTCGGTTTCGAGGGACAAGGGCTAGGAGTAAGACAAAGGGGAAGGGGTAAGACAGAGAAATGGGATTCACCCAAAGTCCACTTTTCACTGTACACGAAGCAGACTAAGCAGTTTTAGCTGGGCAATGTTGATAAAAATGACCAACTGTTTTGTATAACGTATATTTATATGTAACCCATATTCTTTATTTTAGGATCGTGGATAAGCAAAACCTTAGGATATGATGATAATTCACTGTAGTTCAGTAAGACATAGACAAACCCGCTTATGTTTTATTTAAAAGAACAACTGCGGTGACAAATAAGACAATAATACCAAATAGTCCTTCAGCAAGAACTGAGGTTTTATGTGTTGATAATGGGAATAAAGACCTTGCTAAAACAATATGTATATACATATATACATACATATATTTTATTAATTATAATTTTTTTTGCATATAGGCCTATTTTAATGTTTTTTGTTTACTAAAACAGATATTAAATCTGATCTACAGTGAATATTATAATAACGTGCTTTAGTGCTTATTTAAGCAATAAAAGCTCATTTTCTCTCCAACATTTTGATTTATACTTTTATATATATGCTATATGCACAAATTAAATGACTGGTTTTGTGGCTCAATCCTTTAAAAAGAACCAGGAATCACTGTACTATCTTAAGCTTAGTGATTTTAGATTTTTAGTAGTTATTATAGTCTTTAATAATAATAAAAAATATTGATCACAGAGAAGGTCTCTTTTACTCATTAAAAGTGCTCACGTGCCTATTGCACTACAGCTTTGAGTGATTTAATATTCAACAGTTGTGCAGGTCTATATGGCTACAATGTTAATAACTGAATCTAAATTCATCCCGCACACACAATGAGATGTGGATACATAAATCATTAGATTTTTAATAGCTGATGTCACAGACACTTATTTACTATAAGATAGGACGCTTTAAAAACTGTAAGAGAATCAATATAGGCTCAAATATTGTATTAAGATATAAACAATGAAACACTGAGCTTGCCATGAAAACATTTTATTAGCACTTTATAACCTACAAATTTGTGACGCATTGAGCAACGTAGGCTATAACTCATCTCTTTAAACAACAACAAAAAATGGCTGTGCTTTAAAGCGTAAAATCAGCCGCTCATGTTCGTGTTCATCCATCTCTAAAATCCAGTAAATTATCATCATTTGCGTTTAAAATCCCATTTTAGTGCTGATCCGCAGCCTGCCGATCCTCAAGGAAATATGAATGAAGCGCTATCCAGCCTGAAGAACCCGGAGGTGCTGTCATCAAGAGTTTATTTGTAAAGAAGGACTTCATCTGACTAAAATTTACTTTTGTTACTAAATAGATTATAATTAAGATAGGCCTATGATTCTTGAGTTAGTACATAATATTTCTGTAATGTGACCAAATCAATTCCAAAATCGTACACAAAGGAATACGCATGCGGGTCTACACCAATAAGATTGCCGTGTCATAAACCAATGGAATTGGGGCAGGGCGGGGCTACACATGTCGCAAAGCCTCAATTTGTCGCCCCGCCCCATCGTCCAGGGTGCAATCGTAACACATTAAGATGGAGTGACTCGTGTCACTCTACCCACCCCAAATGTCATTGGTTTTATAGTACAGCTGAGCTGATTGGTGTAGATGTTTGCTCGTGAGCATTCATTTATAAACGTTTTTATGAATGATCTATGCTGTTTTGCTTCCACGCTACATGTGGGCCAGATCATCATTCCACATGTGTCAGATGTGAGCCGGATCTGGGCCGACAATATGTTGCTATCTCGGTATCAAGATAACAACATATTGTCGGTCCAGATCCGGGTACTTTCTGTTCATTGGTATCATGGAAATGGGTAACTAAGGGTTTAAGGGTGTATAGCACATAAAAGGTTTTCCATTTTTAGTTGAAAACAATATCATGTAAACATCCTCTCCAGTCCCGGAGGGCCACAGCGTTTAGCTCTAATTCGGAATAAACACATCTAAAGCAACTAATCAAGGTCTTTGGATTAGTTTAAAACTAAAGGTAGGTGTGGAGCAGGTTGGAGCTGAACTCTGCATAACAGTGGCCGTCCAGGAAATGAGTTAGATAACCCTCTTCTAGATATTTGTTTATGTTGGTGATATTAGCTTATTAGCGATTTGTGTCTCACTGTACTGCTTTAAACAGGTGCGTGTGGACTTTATGGAGACCGAAGATGTTTGCAGCTCTGCCAGTAAGAAAGGCAAATACAGAACGACAGTAAATGTTGACGAAGACTCCAGCATAGCGGTTTCATATGTGATTATTCCCATGACTTTGGGAAGTCATGATATTGAAGTGAAAGCATCATCATCATATTCCTTTTCTGATGGATTGAAAAAAACACTGAAGGTGGTGGTACGTCTGATGAAAATCCTGTCACTTTAAGCACTTCTGTTGCAATTGATTTGGTTCCAATAAATGTTTGTCATATAGATAAACAAGAGCACTACAGGTAGTTATCTCCCTCTCTCTCTCTTTCAGTCTGAGGGTGTGAAGTCTGAACTTCATAGTAAAACCTTGGAGCTCAATCCTGCTAAGAATGGTGAGATGATATGATAACATTAGCTGATTACACTTCCATTATACAAAATTACATATATTATACTTCCTACTAGCTGCATGACTGTTTTTTTGTGTGTGTGATTTTCAATTAAATAAATATCTGTACAGCATCAGAAGTAAATGCTGCTCATATCTGCAAGTGCTTTGAGTTTGAGTCACTTATAACGTGCATTTGAAAAAGCAACACATGCGGAACATAAAGAGAAGCGTTTACACTGTAAAAAATGCAGATGAGCTGAAGGCCACTGTCAAAGAAACCTGGGCTTCATACCACCTCAGCAGTGCCACAAACTGATCACCTCCATGCCACGCCGAATTGAGACAGTAATTAAAGCAAACGGAGCCCCTACAAAGTATTGAGTACATATACAGTAAATGAACATACTTTCCAGAAGGCCAACAAATCACTAAAAATGTTTTTTTTTTTATTGGTCTTATGAAGTATTCTAATTTGTGGAGATAGTGAATTGGTGGGTTTTGTTAAATGTGAGATAACATCATCACAATTAAAAGAACCAGAAACTTAAACTACTTCAGTCTGTGTGCATTGAATTGTCACAATTTGAGTTGAATTACTGAAATAAATTAACTTTTCCACAACATTTTAATATATTGAGATGCACCTGTATATGCATCATAGGCTATAAGGCAAATTTCACACTGGCTTCTAGTTTAAATTTTGCTTTAAATAGTCATGTTTGCTTGACATTTAAAATAAAAATTGTTTATTGCGCTTCCTTATTCTCAATCCACTCCGCAGGCTTTGCTTTTCAGCTCGCGCATCTTAGCCATACAGCTGTCATGAATACTGAGTGTTTAACATTAATGACATACATGCACTTCATCCTTAATCTCTAATAACTTCATTTTGCTCTCAGTTGCTCAGTTGTGTTTATTTGTCTGGACTCAGCATTGTTCACACGCTGTGTGGTATTGGCTTTTGGTACAGGAGCATTTTTTTGAGTACAGTAGCAGAGTACCGGGCCCGATACCGGTACTGGTGCATCCCTAATCATAATTATTATTATTAGTCATATTAACATATAAGATCAAAATGGTGGACCAAATCGAGAAGTCCTACTTTCAACCAAATATGAGAAAAATACTATGAATATCATTATAGTTCCAGCCAGTCAAGAGATCACAATCAACTTCTGCTCTTTCCTTTGTCAATACTCATCCAAACTGTACAAAATATGATCTGTAAATGACTCAAATCAAATCAAATCAAATCACTTTTATTGTCACATCACCACAGCACAAGTGCCTTGGTGAGTGAAATTCTCATGACTCCTCCTCTAACTTCCTTGTTCTTCTCTGTTTCTCATCTCAAATGGATCAGGAGAAAAACCTATAGTTCTCAAAGCTGACATACCATCTGATTGGGTTCCAGACACACCTGCTAACACGTACATCTCAATTACTGGTAAGAAAAAAGATGTATTCAAAAATATGCTATGATTATTTATTTGAAGTTGTCTGCATGATGTATTTAAAGAGAGAAGTATCTACAGTCATCTGATTACATATCTATATTCCTCCATATCAACAACATAGTTTTTTTGTACTTGTAAGTGCTTAATGCTGGTGCTGGTTTGTAATAATTGCATTGACTTTTTTTCAGCTTCTTTTACTTTATTTTTTTTATTGAGCAGATGGCAATTAGATAGCACTTGAACACATTACAAAACAGATTTAAATGAACCCAGCACACATAGTGATCGTAGAAATCCCATTCAGAGGTGGTCAAGAACGGAATCATACCACATTTAACTAAGCAAGGATCAACAGCGTGTGAGCATTTCACTCTCATTTGCAACATAAAGAATTCTGTGCAGAGAGTAAAATATATTTAGGAGCACAAGTGTGAATTAAAGTCTCTGCAGGTCTCCAAATTTAGGAAGTGAAATATCTTAAATTAGGGGAGAGCGATATAACATTTAATTTTTTTTATTTTTCTATTCAGAATGTTTGACCCATTCGTTACAATTCCATTTTTTTTTTTACATTCAACTACCTAACTTAAAAACATAAGTACAATATGATTCAAGTAACATTTTCTCTTAAAAAAAAAAAAATGCTAAACCAACTGGTTAAAGACAAGTCTATTCCAAGTGCACCACAAATAAAGTGGTCAGCATGGTGTAAATGCAAAACAAATTCCATATTATATGTATTTATAGAAAAGATGCATGAAATATGAAGGCAAATATTGTACAAATTGGTCTTTAGTCCTGTCATGGTAATTACTTATTTCACAGTATAAGCAGGGGTGCAGATGGGATTTTTTAATTGGGGGGGGGGGCTGTATTTGGAATACAGTCCAAATATTTTCAGTTCCGAAATATCACCTGCTCTTTCAGAGACGATAGTGCACAATCACTATGGTTACTGTTACAGGCACAATTGAGGCAGCTACCAGCTCCTCATAGGACCCCGGGGTCAGAAGCAATGTTCTCTCTGCAGCCGCACACACACAAAAATTCTAGTAAAAGTGAATTTACTGCTATGCTCGGGTAAACCGCTATAGAGTTGATATTGCTATAGCGTTATAACCAGTGATTGCGGTTTACAGGTTTCATAGAAATATGAGTCATTGTAGAAACCAAATCGTTTAATGTCTGCAGACGAAATAGCTCAAATCGACAGCCAATGCAAACCCAATGATAATGTGAACTGAGGCGGACCGTTAGTGAAGTAGTTTTACTCTGCTGTAAAAGTACTTTTCAAGTGTCAGTACTTTACCAGAGTGTTTTTCCAAAGCAGAATATTGTACTTTTTTACTAAATATAATTTAATACTTAATTACATTAGAAATCTATTACTTTCTTTTACTCAAGTACAAATCATTCAAATATTTACTTTTTTAATGATCTTAAGTATTAAAGGTAAAAAAACAACAACTTTGATATAAGAAATGTAGTGCAGTAAAAAGTATGACACTATGCTTTTGAATGTAGTGAAGTAAAGTTTCCCAAAGAAAAACACTCTGATATTTTTTAAATGTACTAGAGTAAAGTAAAAATACTTCACTACTGTCCACCTCTGCATGTGAAATAAAACGTCATTGCTTAAGTGCTGGAAACAGCGGAGGATGGGAACAGATCGGTAAAAATAATCAGAGACATTTACAGTCACACACAGGCAGGGGCGTAGATTGTGGGTGGAGGGGTAACCCTCCAATAAGGTAACCCATGTAAGAGTTCTTCCTTCCCAGCTAACATAATTGTGTTACAAGAACGTTCTCCAAATGTTGAGTGTTGGTTCTGGAAACATAAAAATGTCCAGTTTTCTTGACGTTAGAGGAACGTTTTTAAAAGGTATGACTTTCCTCAAACGTTCTTTCAACTTAATTTTTGAATTAAAATTCAACATTCTAGGAACGTTGATTTGAAAGATTTCAAGAACATAAAACAGACAAGATCGGTCATTAGTGTATTTAGTATTTTCTACACTTTATGAGGAGGATCCTTTGTCACCCAATAATGTTTATGACAAAGCTGGAGTTGTCAAATGTTCAAATTATGATAGTTTTAAATTATTTAAATTAATTTCAAAGTCAGAGTACTATTCCTCCTTAAAGATGCTGTTTGATTGAGATAAATGTTAATTAATGCATTAACTATCAAACATGTATATCTCCCCACCGTTCAGCATTCATAATTGCTACTGTTCAATCTGCATACATGTGATGCTCTCCTTCCACTCCCTACTGAACTTTCCCCTCACACCAGAGCACGTTCTCCTTAAATTAAAGTGAAGGATTGCCAGATATCACAAACACAACAACAATCTGGACTAATGAATAAAGCAATATTCTAAAAAATGCTGCTTCAAACTGTTGTGAGGATACTGCCTTTTCTAGTATTTTTGAAAGGAAAGGGAGATTTGAGATTGGTCTTTAGTTAACTAATTTTCTAAGATCATGTTGTGGTATTTTAATTAAAGGCATACTAAAAGCCAGATAGAATGTTTTTAGGACATATCCAAATGACAATAATGAATTAATAGGAAGAAGATCTACTGTATGATATCTGGAAGCATCTCTTTCAGTGGATAATTGATCATTTAACAAGTTTATACAATTCTTCCTCTCCGATCCACCTTTTTCTGAACGCAGACGTCTCGCCCAACTGTGAAGAATGCTTTAAATTTCCGCTCTCTCGTGTTTTCCAAGCCAATAATATTACATTTAACCTATGAAAATGACGTCAAAAAGCAAATGCCAGCATAATTTCATCACTTTGTTGCAATGACCGTCTTTTTGCAGTGACCCTTTCACAGTTTAACGATTGGGCAGATGACATGAAGCAACAGACGGCCTCCAAAAGAATATCCAGATCCACTAAAGGGACAGATTACAGGGACTTAAAAGTCTAAAATCATTAACATTTGCTTGAGCTATCAGTTCAAATCCTAGTGTTAACAGTGTTGCATAAAGGACAGCTTGTCCTAACATTTCCCATCTGCATTCCTCTTTTATCTCTCCAGGTGAGGAGATCAGTCAGACAGTCGAGCAGGCCATCAGTGGAGACTTCATGGGTCAACTTATTCGCCAACCCGGTGGATGTGGAGAGCAGAACATGATCTATATGACTCTTCCTCTCATTGCCACTCATTATCTGGACAGCACCAATCAGTGGGAGGCTGTTGGCATGGAGCGCCGTAATGAAGCCATCAAACATATCAGCACAGGTCAGCACAATACAGCAGATATAAAGAATTTGAAATCAAATTAAAAAGGCTCAATCAAGGATGTTCTTCCGAACCTTGAAATTTAAATTCATGTGGAATTCAAATGTAATGTTTATGCTTCAAATTGTTTCAAAAGCTGAAATAAATACATTTATAATACAGTAAATATTATGTATATATTAAGGTTATCAAGGTCAGCTGAAATACCGGAAACAAGATGGCTCTTATTCTATCTGGGAAGAAACGCCAAGCAGCACATGGTAAAATATTTTCTTTTCAAAGCATTTTTAAAATGTATTTGTATGTCCACTTTCTCCTGACATATGTTATTATTTAATATTTTCTTTCTGATTTGTAGTAGCAAATTATTACTTGTGACTAATTTGACCTTGTTTCTGTCTATTAAAGGTTGACAGCATATGTGGCCAAAGTCTTTGCAATGGCCAGTCACTTAATTCCTATAGAGAATAATGTGCTCTGCAGTGCACTCAAGTGGCTGGTTCTCCACAAACAACTGCCAGATGGCTCCTTTAAAGAGGATGCAGCTGTACATCAACGCGAGATGATGGTACGTTCAAGACTGAATTTAAAATCATCTGTGGAGGAGAAATTGCAGTGACATAAAAAAAATCACATTTTATATTTTTATTAAACAAAAGAAATTGTGTTTCACGGAGATAATAGAGTGGCTTCTAACCACAAATACATTAACAATGAATATTATTATTGATTATAAAATGTTTCTTACAGTTATTTAATAATTACAGTTATATATACTTTTGAATTATGAACCAGAGATACATTAGTAATGCCTATACCAGGGGTTCTGAACTTTCCTGCAGCGTTTAGCTCCAACCCTTACCAAAAAGTAGTATACTTCGAGTTATTTTTATTAAGTATACTTAAGTAAAGTTCAACTATATTTTTAAGTAAGCTTTAAGTAGTAAGTATAGAAATATGAGTGTACTAGTAGTATACTAGTTAATATACTATTTCAATACTACTTGGGACTAAATTGGCCCACTTTCTAGTATATAAAAGTACTTTAAGTATAACTGTAGTACATTTCGAGTACACGACTAGTTTGCATAACAGTTTTTAGCTAGTACTGCAACAGTACTAAAAGCAAACTTATTGGTATACTGATAGTTTACTAATTAAATACTTGTAGTTGCATTTTTTAGTATACTTTGACGTGTACTAAAAATGCTACTACAAGTATTTGATTAGTAAACCTATAAGTTTGCTTTTAGTACTGTTGCAGTACTAGCTAAAAACTGTTATGCAAACTAGTCGTGTACTCAAAATGTACCACAGTTATACTTAAAGTACTTTTATATACTAGAAAGTGGGCCAATTTAGTCACAAGGAGTATTGAAATATTACACTGATATTTAGTATACATAATAAAATGAACTCAAAGTATAATATTTTTGGTAAGGGAACCTTGATCAAACTCCCCTGCCTGTAAATGTCTAGTGACCTTGAATACCTTGACTAGCTTGTTCAGGTTTGTTTGATTAGGGATGTGCTAAACTCTGCAGGAAAGTGGACCTCGAGGGCCAGAGTTGAGAACATCACACCTATGTCGCTATCTTAATATATTTTAAAGTCCTCCATTGATTCAGTTGTTGTCCACTGATTAAAAATATGAATAAAAAAGGTCTACATTTGCAAACACTTGTTTTTTTTTGTGATAATCAGTTTATTTGTGCTTTATTCCAGGGTGGTGTGCAGGGCACAGAAGCTGAAGCCTCTCTGACAGCCTTTATCTTGATTGCCATGCAAGAGGGCAAAGATATCTGTGCTCCATTAGTTAGTGTAAGTATACCTCTTACATCATTCTGTTTGCCAAAACATTAAGAATTAACAGGAGCTTTTTCCACTCTTCCTCTTAACATCATATACACACTTTTATAGAGTCTGCATGAAAGTATCAGGAGGGCTGTTTCTTTCTTGGAAGGTCGACTTCCACGACTGACAAATCCTTACGCTGTTGCGATAACGTCCTACGCCATGGCCAATGAGAACAAACTCAATAAAGACATCTTGATGAGTCACTCCACCAAAGGAGAAGGTTAGTCATACCAACTTTAAAAACTTTACAGCATGGCAGAGGTGAAGGACTCAGGGTTCCCACACGTCCTGGAAAACCATGGAAATGGATGACTGATTTTCCAAACACATGGAAAACACATGGAAAATCACAGAAAATGTGACATTTCCCGGAAAAGTCTTGTAGGTACACTGGAAATGTTTTATTAAAAAAAATTAATTGTCTTTCCCTTTAGTCAAGAACGAACAGTTCACCACTGGCCCGACACAATTAATATCAGTAGTAGAATATAAATCGGCCATAAATCGGAACCGGACAGTTTCTTCTCCAAACACACAACCGGCACTCAGCTGTAAAACATTTATGAAGCTATTATTTCAGCTTTGGGGAATAATTTATTAAAGATTCAATATTGCTTTGATTGAAGTGATATTAATCTTTAACTTATGATTTATACTTTATTAAGGACTCGTCCAGTGACCATTAACATCAGTATATATTTACAAATTTTGTTTATCTTGCTTCGTGGCCAACGATAAAAATAAACAAAATTAGTACTTTATCAAAATTTAGCTAGATAACACGATCTTTGGCAAATAGTTTAAAACTTGAAAATCACACAGCCCAAGACATCATTCTTTATCAATGAAACAAGGTTTATTTGCTAACTGTTATTCTACAATACTACGTTAAACATACTAAAACACATATACACACATAAACATACGCACACACATAAGAAGTTTTGCGGTTTGAAGAGAGATTAAAGGCTAACACTCTTTTGCTATCTCAGCGGCGCAGCGCAAATCCATGATTGAATGTTCCGAAGAAAAGTCAACTTCAATGGATTTTGCTTGCTCAGGGCGTAGGGAGCAATGAACACGGTGTAGGGATCATATCAGTCGGAACACAGTTCATGCATGTAGTTCTGTTCTAATGAGCTGGTTATCTGAATCAGGTGTGTTAACTACACTCCAAAAACTGCTGGGCTAAGAACAGCCCATTTCCAGAAGAATTGGACCTGTTCTGAAGCTGCATTAGAGCTAATATTAGCATCATGCTTCTAAGACAATTAATGACATTAATAGTACACTTTTACTCTGAACTCACTTCAAACCACCATTGAGTGTTTGTAATACCTTCCTTTTGCAATCACATGTGGAATTTGGTCGTTTACTGTTGTTAAAATATGCTATTTATAGCCTTTTATATCGATGCACAAATTAGCATTTTAGATGTACACATTCATTTCAAGAAAATCACATACAAACCATATCATATCGTAATTGTCTGTTTATTATCTTATATAATCTATAGTGGCTGTTGTCATGTTTATTTGTGTAAAAAAAGCTGTGTAAAAGACTTAGCATGTATGCTCTGGCTGAAACTCACATTGTTTGTGATGTTCCAACCGCCTCTACATTCTTAAGTTGCCAGGTATACATTCCAAGTATAATACACATTAGTAAAAGGATCTATTTTCAGTTTATCTGTCTATATACACTTTGGGCAGCCGCGGAACATTATAAAATTAGCCCAAAAAATCGCAACCCACGGCTCTGTAATTTTTCCCGCGACTGTATTTTCAAAACAGTCAGATTGTTGTGCCGCTTCACTGGCAACACTGGTGTACCCTCATCACACACGACAGATAACCTTCTGCACTGCGATGATGGCAAGAAGTTGGGGTCAAACCATATAATGTGATTAATTTGCATTAAAAAATAACGCGTTAACGTCGACACCCCTAATTTTATTATATATTTTCATGTAACAACACTGATGAAAAAATGACACTTTGCTACAATGTAAAATAGTGCGTGTACAGCTTGTATAACAGTTTGTAAATTTTGTAAATTAATGTCTATACCGCTGGCCACAAAAGTGAGTACACCCCTAAGTAAAAATGTCCAAATTGGGCCCAAAGTGTCAATATTTTGTGTGGCCACCATTATTTTCCAGCACTGCCTTAACCCTCTTGGGCATGGAGTTCACCAGAGCTTCACAGATTGCCACTGGAGTCCTCTTCCACTCCTCCATGATGTTGCTGGTGGATGTAAGAGACCTTGCGCTCCTCCACCTTCCGCTTGAGGATGCCCCACAGATTATCTTTACCCTCAGCTTCTTTAGCAAGGCAGTGGCTGTTTTGGAGGTGTGTTTGGGGTCATTATCATGATGGAATTCTGCCCTGCGGCCCAGTCTCCGAAGGGAGGGGATCATGCTCTGCTTCAGTATGTCACAGTACATGTTGGCATTCATGGTTCCCTCAATGCACTGTAGCTCCCCATACACTTTGCCATTTTGGCTCAAATGTCTGATTTCACAGAGAACTATACCGGTTTTCTCCCAATAAGTTAATACAGCCTATTATGATAATGCTGTAAATAAGAATCTGGAAAGAAAGAAGATATAAATAAATATTTTAACGTGCGTGAATAAATCAAACCAAAAATGGCATGATAATTATTAAAAATGCATCCAAAATTCAAGAAACGATGGCAGAAATGGTCCTAGTATGAGCTCCTTTTTTGTTTAGCACTGTGACTTGAGACTTACTTGAGATTAATTTGATGGTAGGAACTTGAGACTTACTTACTTGACTCCAACTCTGCAACATGAAACATGGAACAACAAAATAAACCAGAGAGAAAATTATGAAAGTATTGTGTATCTTTTGCGGTGTCATTTTATGCAGGTCTGTCCTGGACCGTCCCTGGACAATATTATCCCTCAGTAGAGGCGACAGCTTATGCTGTGCTGGCGCTTGTGAAGGCAAAGGACTTTGATAAAGCAGGAGAGGCAGTGTACTGGCTGGCCAGACAACAGTCTTACTATGGAGGATCTCACACCACACAGGTACACTAAGGCCTCATCATTTGACTGTGAAAATAGTTTTACAGACGGTGGCACAAGTATTTTACAGTAATTTGACCTCAAGTTAGGATAAGAATGCACTGTTTTCATGAACAAAAACAAAAATATATGTAAATATTGTAACAACCCGGCCAACAAACTGATGTGGGGCCCAGATGAGTGTCACCTGGGCTATCTAACTGTGGCCCAGACAGTTTTGTCCTCAGTTTCCATGAGGGCCCCACATGGGTCAGCCCAGATGAAACAATTACATGAACACTGCTCAGTATGTATACTAGAGAGTGCTAAAAATAAGACTGAAGCAGCACTGCAGTTCATTAGATAATTAAGTGATTAATCTAGAAATGAATGAGCATTAGTGACGAACATTTGCTTAACCCTCTGGTTGTGTTCGGGTCAAATTGACCCGAAAAAGATTTTATTTTTCCAGAAAATACTAGTTAACGTTATCGCATTGGACTCAAACTTACTGACTTTGTTCACATAGGGTATAAGTACTCCTCATTAATTGTTAAAAAATTTGCGTAATTTTTTGTGGGTTTTATTTCACCTTGTACCACTTGTGGTGTTCCCGGTCAAAAATGACCAGACTCCAAACAACTGCTTATAAATCTGTCATTATGCTATATTATCACCAAATATTGAATTTAATCTTTTTGTCAACTTGTTTTCTTTCATTTAGGACTGGTTTTGTGTTTCTATTTGCATCTGATTAATCGTAAGCCTCATTTATCTGAAAGTAGGCACCTCATTTTTTGAGTGAAAAAAGCATTTTTTATGAATAATTTTCACAATATCATTTTTGATCGGGAACATCACAGGTATGACAGGAGTCCGAACACAACCAGAGGGTTAAGAATAAAGAGACGAGCAGAAACACAACCGCTACTCTTGACTTCCAGCCACAGCTTGCAAAACAACTGCAAATAAAATACATCACATCTCTCAAGATCTCAGCAGAGGATGATTAAACAACTCCACAAACTTTTGGAGAAAACTTTAGGCCACGACTTTTGGGGGAAGTCTCAACGACGTTTGGATTTACTTTGATCTAAATGATCTGAAAAATGTAATTAATTATGATCAAATGAATTAGTGAAACTGATTTATCCTAATATCCCCACCACAATGAGAAATCATGAAATCCAAACAGAGTCGACTGAGGAAAGATGGCTGTACATCACTGAATTCATGACTGCAGGTAATCGCAGCTGTACCCTGATTGAGCCGAGAAGAGAGTTTATCTGATAGTGAAATTATCTTCCAACCTATATAAAGATTACTCGAGGGAGAGTGGTTTAACACAAAGCGCTAAGAAACTGTTAGTACACATTATCTTTGTCAGTGCGCTCTTATTTTTATCAGACTGAGGAAAAAACTTTCACCCGAGCATGTGGATATGATTGTTTCTCTCAGAATGAATACGTGAAAAATGTAAACACAATGATTATAAGCTGCCTCGAGTATATGTAGCCTACAATCTGTATTGTAATTGAAACAGTCTGCCTGATTTTTCCTTTTGCTCTGCTTGATATTGAATGATTTTTTTAAGTATTTTTTTGTTGTTGTTTCTTACACATGTTTTCAACCAAAATAAAACCTTGAGATATAACGTAACGTTGTTGTAGAACATTGAGTAATGGCTAATCATAAGCTTGGTCAGAAATCGTGACGAATTGATAATACAAAATAAAGTCTTTCTCATTAAACCTTGTTTAAATAAATTAATATTAGACTACACATTTTTTTTATAAGGCGAATATTCAAGCCCAATTTCCCAGTTGATTCTGCGTCACGGTTAGATCTGAACAGCTAAAAGTTCGGCAGATGAAGCGTGCTGTATGGAATGGCGTTGTGTAGCCAGGTTTCCTTGAAACACAGAATGGCAGAGTTTGAAAAAATCTTTTTTTTGTCCTGCAGAGCAGAAGGCGTTTGTCCGTTTTGTTGGGTAGAGAGTGGAGATTCGCCAGATGGATGCTAGGCAATGGCATTCTAAATCCGCACTGTCTGAGATTCACGAGCACGCCAGCTTGCTTCCCTTATCTGCGCCGCCTCTGGGCCAATTACTATGTCCAGCAAAACACCTGCATAATCTAAAACTAGTAGAAGATTTTGTGGTGTGTTCTGACGAATATTCAACAGTTCTTCTCTGGTAAAAATGTATTGTATTTGACAAACAGGAAAAACTAACAAAAACACTAAAGCAACTGGATAGCGAAGCACCATGGCTGCCATGATTGGGACCATCTTGAAACAAAGGTGTATTTCATCTAAGGCTGTGGCTAAAGTCAGTTGTAGTTCTTGTGTTTCTCTTTTCTTCAGTGAGGCTGCTTGTTAACAGCAGGTGTTCATCACTAATGCTCAATCAGCACTTAAGTAATCACTTAATTATCTAGGGTTATTTTAATACTATTTTTTAGAGTGAGACCATATATGCTCCGAGCAGTGTTAATTTAACACTCTGGATGTTACTGTGTAGCAGTCTGAAGCCCTGTCTGTGAATGCTTTTCTGTCTTTTCTAGTTGACCATCATGGTGTTCCAGGCCGTGGCAGAGTATCGTACGCAGGTAAAGGACCGTGACAACTTCAATCTGGAGGTGGAGCTGGCCGTGAGAGGAAGAAAACGCACTGACAAATGGACCATTAAAAAAAATAATGTGCATCTTACACGGTCAGGCAAGGTGAGTATCTCATCAAAACTGTTCAAAATGTTTCCAGCTCAATATTTCAATTGAAATATTTGTATTGTATTATGGGAGCGTTGTTGTTTGTCATTCATCATTTTTAATTGTCTATGTTCACGTTAATTGTCTAGCATTGTGTTTGGTCAATAAAATCTTCAGGTATCTCGGTTACATCATGGATTTGATTATTCTGATGACTTGAGTATGTCTGTTCACACAACAGGTGGACTTAAACAAGGACTTCAATGTAACTGCTAGGGGAACTGGAAAAGCCACTCTCTCAGTGAGTGTTCATGAGCATTTATAGTCAACAGTAAGATTGAAGTGTTTGAACGTCTGATCTGAGACTTGATGCTGTGTTCAGGTTCTGACGCTGTACTACGCCAGACCTGCTGAGAAGAAATCAGACTGTATATTCTTTGATCTGACTGTTAGAATGGAAAAAGAACCCGAAAGTAAGTTTTAATTCATGCACTTTCTGTGGCATTTTCCATACACTAAAGTTTTCCACACTGCACTTAACCCACAAATACTTCACTGGTAAATTGCTGTTGAACGATCATATGTGAACAGGACCGTTTAAAAAATACCGCTAATTCAATTCTGCCAAATGTACGACTCTGCCATGTATTGCGTGCCATAGTAACTGTAGTATTATTAGTAATTATAATGTGTGTCAGGTTTTTCAAATCAAACGCATGTTCTGTGTGATCTCCTTATGCCTGTCACTAAGAAGTAAAACAAAAAGTTATTAGTTTGGCTGATCATTAAACTAAAATGCAGTGCAGATTTTAAGTGTTATTTTCAATAATCGACCTCACACTATTTTTTGGGCATTGGATGGTATGTTACTGGTAAAAAAAAAGGAATGGTGTTGCTTGTGTGAACCGCACATTTGTTTTTACCAGTAAAGTCATTCTCACAGTAATTTACGGTATTATGGTAATTTACCAGGATTATGTGAAAGAGGCTAATGACTCTGGTTATTAGATATGGGTTAAATACCTCTATGTACTACTTTTTAATTTGGATTATTACGTTTTTTATTTTTATATTATTTTATTCAAGGGAAGACCTGACAAAATACTTTTGTTTCCCTGTAGAAATGAAAGGATCCATCGAGAGCTACAACTTCATTATGGAATTCTTGTATGTAAACACATCCTAACAAGTTTATTTTTATGTTAAGAAATCATGTACTCATTTAGGCTGTTTTACACCTGGTTTGATTAATTGGTCGGAGCCCCAAGTTCGATCCTGCCTCATTTTTCCCACATTGGCGGTATGTTTACATTATACACATGAGTACTGGTAACAACTGGTTACCATTGTAACTAAATAATTACTAGCGGAGACTCCAGATTCACTGCATTCTGATGCAGATGCAACTCGCTTTACAAAGACAGTTTATTCAGAGATGAGCAGGTCTGTGTTACTACAATATAATAATTCTGAGATCAAACGGACTCTGTCTAGTGTGAAAACAGCTATAAACACAGACTGGAAACAAGGTAGAAAACTACAAAGCCTGTTAATGAAATCTGCTCTTGCTCTCCATCTTCACAGCTACAAAAACGAAACAAAGGATGCCACCATGACTATTCTGGACATTGGCTTACCGACTGGATTTGATGTTGAAGAAAATGATCTTAAACAGGTATTGTGATGGTAAACTGATGCAGTGATGATTCACTTCTGTAAAAAGAAGAAGAATCTAACACACATCTGCAGACAGGACATAAATAATTATGATCATGTCATGTATTGAGGGTTTTTGTTTTCTTATGTTCTTGTCCTCAGTTGTCTTCAGGAAAGGATAGATACATTCAGAAATATGAAAAGAATACAGTTCTTTCAGAGCGAGGATCCCTCATCATCTACTTAAATAAGGTACTGTATGTCAGCAAACTGTGATGCCTGATAATTTGAAAAACAATATAATTGATTATTGAATCTGATTGGCTGACAGATTGTTCCCAGTCCACATTTACCCTTCTAAGCTATTTGTGATTTTGACAACACTTGCTATTTATAGAAAAAAAAAAAATGGAATGATATCTGGTTATTTACATTTACATTTATGCATTTAGCAGACGCTTTTATCCAAAGCAACTTACAGTGCATTCAGGCTATACATTTTTTACCAGTATGTAAAGTATGTAATGTATGTGTTCCCTGGGAATCGATGTGTTAGTGTTAGTGTGCAAAAAGTCACACTCTGGAGACCTTACATTGAAATAAATGGGAAAACGATACAATCGATACTTTTCTCTTTCATTTGTCAAAGAAAATCCCTAAATTCACTGCAATGTAAAATATACAAAAATGAAGTGGCAACCCTTCCACATATCCAAAATGCAGAAAGTTTGTGCTCATACAAAATGTTAATTTTGTTAAATGTTAAATGTTAAATGTTAACTAATAATTATTAGTTTGGCAGTCACTTATCTAAAGCAACTTACAGTTGAAAAATACAACAAGCAGTCTACTATAAGATGACAATAAACACGAGAAGTGCACATTATACAAGCTTTGTGCAAGGTTTCAGTCATCGTAAAAAAAAAAAAAAAAAAAAAAATAGATGACATGAGTGACTCTCTTTTACAATATTTGTCAAATAAAAATCAGCTACAATTACACACACATAAATGATGGAGTGACACTGCTACTCATCCATGATGGAGAATGTAAGCACCTAGCGGTTACACGTTTTGTGTACATTGCAGACTGCATATCAGAATAATATTTCACATGACATTGTAAACAGGAGAGAATTAAATGCAAATGTAATATATATATCTAGCCTATGACTTTCAGCTATGCAAAACAGAGCACTGTAAATCCAAATACAGACTGTTAAATAAATACAAGAAAGGAACACAAATCACAACATATATGAATTACAATTACTACAATGTTTGTTTTTTACTTCTTATTTGTTGCTTTTGCAAATGTTAACGTGGGCAGCTTACAGTGTGTAATTTCTGTCTCAATAGGTTTCTCATAAAGAGATAGAAAAACTTGCTTTCAAAATGCGTAAGACGATTAACGTGGGTCAGTTACAACCTGCTGCAGTCACGATATATGAGTATTACTCACCAGGTGAGCTGTAGGTGCATGTGCACACACACACACACACACACACACACACACACATTGGCATGTGTAGTTTACGGGGACTCTCCATAGACGTAATGGTTTTTATACTGTACAAACTGTATATTCTATCCCAGTGGTTCTTAACCCTTTTTTCTCCAAAGCCCCCATCTTCTCCGAAACAAATACTGCAAGGCCCCCCCAACCTTTCTTATTCACAAAAATCTTTGCTTTCTAGTGTTATTACTTTTCAATTACATGTCATTATTTTTAAACAAAAATGCAAGTGATTCAACTTTCAGGGAGCATTCGTTACAAAAACAACTTGCTGTACATTAATTTTGACAACTATGTGAATATACTGAACTGTCTTCATGAAGAAATATGATGTTGACGTGATCATACATGATTTGTTTGCGCATTAACAATAACAGACACATGCCCACCTAATGCACAACTCCTGTATGTCACATATGTATATATGTATAACCTGTATGAACACTCCTCGGTTGAGAACCACTGTTCTATCCCCTAACCCTAACCCTAACCCTAAACCTAACCCTAACCTAACCCTAACCCTAACCTAACCCTAACCCTAACCCTAAACCTTCCCCTCACAGGGAACTACTGGCAATCCTTCACAAATATGCTACAATAATGCCACAAATTTAAACAGAGATTGTTATATGATATTTGTTGAGATTAATTCACTTGCATATCGTGACATTATTTACAGTAGCTTTTTTAATCGAATGACCTTGCATTAAACGTTTCTGTATTTATTTAGATAAACGTTGCACAAAGTTCTACCACCCCGATAGGGAAGACGGCACTCTATACAGACTGTGTAAAGGAGACCTGTGCCAGTGTGCAGAAGGTATCGTCACTCACAAATAATAGTGTAAAGACACCATCTCCTGTACTGCTGCAGTGTTTTATTTCAGCCATCTCATCTAGATATCAGCTTGAATAATAATGTATCTGGTCTTTAGGATTCACAGTATGTACACTACTTCCTTCTTATTGCTGCTTTGCTTTGTTAAAGTTTGAGTATGTTTGCATAGTTCATCAAACTTTTGATTCAAAAGAGCATTGATGACCCTGTTTTATGATAATGGGCTCTTTACATGGATAAACTTAAACATTCAGTTATTTTCATTCTTTATGAATGGGGGGGGGGAATGGTCTGGCTGCAGACTTGCACTCTTAGACACTTGCGCTTCCGTATTTATTAATCCGTATTTTTGTTCTATTTTTCTTATTTGAATATCACAACATTTTACATCAGTAGCCAGGTGGTGAAGACAAATCGTGTGTGTTACCAATGGAGACAAGACGCTGTAGTGGTGATGAAATGATTCAAACTAATTTAGTACTGTAATGTCAATGTAACATACAAAGTTTTGCGTTAAGCGTTTTTCCATATAGAATAAACTGTGTACAACTCTTTTATATCAGCGTCCATCAAGCTACATTACGTGTTTTATTTATAATAATTTTCTATGGGAGGAAAATGTTTAACATGCAATTTAACACGGGCTCATCTGCTTTGCCTGTATGTGATCCTATATCACTTAATGTATTTCAATTCAAAATTATTTGTATAGCGCTTTTTGCGATACAATCGTTGCAAAGCAGCTTCACAGGAAATTAAGTTTCTAAAATAGATTTCTATTGTAGAAACTCAATATAATTAACTTATGGCACAATGTGGTTAATTCAGTATAATCGCTGATGGTTGGCTTCCTCTGAGGTCCTCCGAGGGGTTGTCATCATCTCTTCTCAGGTGTTCGGTCATCTCAGATCATTTAAGGGTTGGATCCAGACTGAAGCTTGTGTAATTACTAGTTACCACAGGATGTTAATCCAGAAACAGAGAAATAAAGACAATTAGTGTAGATGTTGTTCCATTCAGGAACAACCCTGGATGAAATTATCAGTTCAACCCAAGATAAAGCATAATAATGTGCGTTTGATCAGATATACCTGCAGTACTAGATTGTGAGATGCATTATATGAATGCTTGGCTAAAGAGATGCGTCTTTAATCTAGATTTAAATAGAGAGAGTATGTCTGAAACACGAACATTATCAGGAAGGCTATTCCAGAGTTTGGGTGCCAAATATGAAAAAGTTCTACCTCCTTTATTTCATAATTGCATATCTGCTGGTGTGTATATACATTGCTTCAACAACAAGACTTATAGGCTACTGAATTGTCTTGATCACAGTCCATTATTATGCCACATTAAGCATTTTGCTGTATGGGAGGACAAGTGAAAGTTTGCACATTGTGTTCATGGCCATCTGCTTGCTTTGTGGTACATTAAATAATGGCCACGTTTACACAGCAGCAGAATGCGGTTGTAAGTAATGTATTTGAGTCCTTAATACGGTCATATTCACACACATTTTGGTTATTTTCGGGTGTGACGACCGCATTCTGTAATTGAAGTCACACCTGTAAATTTTAAGGACTCACAACCGCATTCTTGGAACACACGCGCTGTGTGAACGGAACAGGACGGGACAACTAGTTGTCTGTCACGTCATCCAGCGCAAGAGAGAGAGCCGCTCAGTCTACTGTATGTTTCAGGTTTTCATCTGTTTACGGTAACTTACAGTGATGGAGAAATGAGCTGTATGTCATCTGAACATTGTAGATCCCGTCATTTTTCCACCAGAGCTGCTCCCATCAGTTTTATGTTCTGCACGTGATTCAAATACTCTGCTCTCCACACAAATTTGCAAGCTGCCATTCGGTTAATGAAGATTTGATGAATGAACTTGCAGCTCGACTGGACTCTTGTCGTGTCAGAAAGTGATGCGTTTTGTGGACGGCACCATCTTTGATTTGACTGGTGAGGAATACGGGCTTGCCTTCCATTGCACGTTCATAAAGACAATATTCCAAACACAACTGTAAGCTGCTGTCTGAACAGGACATTTCGAGACATGTCAATCCTAAAAACCGACAGTGTGAACGTAGCCAATATATCGAATTTGAATTTTTTATTGCACTTAATGTATCTTAATACATTAAGCCATATTAAGCGTTTGTTTTTCTACGGGAGGAAACCGCTTAACGAGAGACTTTGCGCATTGAGTTCATGTTCTGTGGCCACGAATTTGCGTGTCTTGTCTTTTTCTTGCAGGACCCTGTGCGTTGTTGTACTAAATTTTTTTCATCATTTAATCACCACCGCAGCGTCTTGTCTCCATTGGTAACACACATGATTTGTGTCGATTGCAAGTGACGTCACAAGGGATAATTGCAAGTGACGTTGTAATTTAGTTTCTCTTTTCCTTCATCAGCTGGCAACTGTTTTAAAATGTTGAGAGATTTAAAAAAAATAACAAGTTGAATAAATAAAAGACTGCAAGTGATGTCGCATGCGGAAGTGCAAGTGTTGGGGGAAAGTGTGTGTGTGATTACAAGTGTGTATGACTCTAACTTCTCTGAACACAGAAAACTGCACTTTCCAGAAGAAAAACAAAACCAGAGAAGAGGATCGTTTAAATAAAGCCTGTGAAGGTGGAATGGATTATGGTAAACGCATTAAGTTCATAACTGTCATTCTTCAAGGAATTAAGATTCATTATTTACTCACTCTCATTTTTTCAAGCACTTCCAAAATCTTATATACAACCAAAAAATATAAATCATAAACCATTTACAAAAAAAAAGTCGGGGCACTGCTTCTTACTAAACAGTTCACCAGACGCAGACACAGACGCTCTTTACATTGTGACCATGTTAAGCTCCAAAAATGGCAAACACATCAAAGGTGACTTGTTCAAAGTCTCCACAAGCCAAATGTGAAGTACAGACCCAAATTTAAGTTTGTCACTGTACATCTTCCTTTAACCCTGTTAAAGGTACGATATGCGATTTTGGAGAGGCTGGTACTAGCAAGCTAGCTTTGAAAGCATAAGATCCCACCCTCCCTAAAAATCACTTTCCAAAACCACGCCTCCTCCGAAACACATGAACGTACACCTGCAGTCCAGAGAGATGATAGCCGGTGTTGGTAGAGGGTTTAATGCAACACTGTCAGTTCATGTCTCATTCACCGTGAGAAAACATTACGGTACAAAGTGTATAATATTACCATAATAAAGCCTTCCATTATCGCTCAGGCTGCAATAGCGTAATGGAACATGCTGATGACGTATCAGTTCTGCGCAGAGCCGATCCTCCCTAAATGCAGAATACGCAAGCTGTGTAGGGCCCCGAAACACCAGGGGGCCCCCTTCTTCTCAAAGATGATTTAATTTAATTTTAGTTTCGTTTTTGAATCTGGCCAGCGGCTCTGAAAACATAATGTGCATTTATTTTAAATGTCATGCGCTGTCATGCTCTCTACGAAAAAATCAGCCAAATCATGTAACATGAATGTCGTACAGTCTCTTGCTCTTACAAAATACAAAAATAAAATAGTGTTTTGAGTTGAAAGCAAACCAAATCGTGGAAGAGATGCTGTTTCTGTAGCGCTTTCCGTGAGCGCGATTCGAGGCGGAGTGAAACAGACAATTTTGCCCAGGGCCCCCAGAAGTCTAGGATTAGCACAGGTTCTGCACAAACTGGGTGTGTGGAGGTTTGACAGACAGACCTCGTCAGAAGAAAACAGAGGACTCTCGTAGGTGCGAAAGGTAAGTTAGTAACTGGACTTTTAATCTTAGATTTATTTAATACTAAAACACATACAGGCTCTTAGTCTCGTGCTGAGCAATTCGAGGCGGACACAGACACTCTAGGAACAACAAACACAAGGCAGCATAACGAAAAAGTTTTTGAAGCAAATTACCCTGCCTTTAACTAAAGAACCACTGCAGGTGAATTAGTCGGTGAGCGGTGAAATCACACAAATGCTTCAAAGTCATTTTTAGACAGCAGAGCTGGGAAATCTCTTAGTTTGTGTTCTTCAGAAGTAAGTTATTTATTTAACCCTTGTAAAAATGCAATACAAATGTTTGGCCTGAGCCTTATAGTTCTACATACAGATAACAATACAATACGTTTGACAGTTTATAAAGCCACAGTGGTGGGGATGGATCTGAAACAGCAGTCTGACATCTACGACTTGAAGGTGGAAGAATAGACCAGGTACTAAAAGAAGGAGAAAGAGAGAACAAACCCAGCTATGGTTCATTATTCCCTCAATGCTTCTCTGCTGATCATGAAATGACGAGCACGGTAATTGAAATGTTGAGCGAGCGATCTGATCCACCGCCTCCTGTTAAATGCCCCGCCCCCGAGCAGTCCTTCTCCATTAATGCTCTACAGAAGGCTACATTGCACTGCTGTAGAATTGTTTCCTAAAGGCTGTTCTGTCCTGTAGGCACCGATGAGGATGTTGAGGGGAAAGTGAGAAAATTTTTGGCTCGTCCTAATTGCAGAGAATATTTGGGATTGGTCGAAGGCAAGTCGTACCTCATCATGGGCAGATCTGTTGACCTGCCCAAACTCGGCGGAAGGTAGGTGTCCACTGTGTGTCTGCAAATAGCAGGATTTACCTGAGATTTATGCATTTCAAATCTCTAAAGTTTTTTCATGGCTCAATGATGTGACAGTTGTTTTCTATCATAATGCATTTTAGTAACCAACAATAGACACTTGATTAAAATAAAAAACACAAATCTTTCAAATAAACATATTTTAAATTAAACAACACATACATGACCAGAATTAACTTGTGTGCTGTAATTCTATAGAGATTAAAGGGAAGAAAATTTGTAATGCTTGGAAAAATACATATTTAAAGCTATTTTATATTTTTTTTTAAATCAATCTATGAAAACAAATGTATCTGCTAAAACAAAAGGCTGTTTGACATAACCATCATGCAGGAAACCATTTGTTACAAGAAAACAAAGCAGAGAAGACCATTAAACACTGATGATGATATATCACAGCTTGTTATTAAAACACATGATTGCTCAAGTGAATCTGAAAGTGTATCAAATGTTTATCAAAATATATAAAAAGGAAATCGAAATATTTTTTTAAGTTTTTCTTTTTATCACCTTGAGCATCCTTTGTCTTTATTGATCCTTGCACCTCAAATGATGCATGTGCTTCATAAATGCACATAGTGTAGCTGAGACGAAGTCAGTCACTGTGTCTGCTTTGACGTCACTTTCTGTTGTGTTTAGTCTGCAGCACATCTTTGGAGAGCAGACCTGGGTTGAATATTGGCCTACAAGAGAGGAAAGCCAAACTCTAGAACACAGGGAGCGATACATCGGCATCGCTGAGCTCCAGAACAGCCTCAGCAATTATGGATGCGCTACATAATTATATAACGCCTGTTCGTTGACTACAGAAAATTAAACATTAATCTATAGCATGCTATCATTAAATCTTAAATAATATTGTTTGAGCCAAAATCGTTTGTTGTAATTTTGTAAAAAATGGTGACTGAATGAAACTTGTAAATGTTCATTTTAGACTCCTGACTAATTAATAATGGTGTTATAAAGAGTGCCTTGCAAGAGCATACTCATTATTCTGATGATTTATTCTGAATCACAAACCCAACACTATAATTCGTTTTGTGGGATATTTTGAATCTGTACAATAATTTGAATAGCTATACGAGATGTATGAAAAGGATTACTTTTGGATATCTGAATTAATAATCTGAATGCAAATTGGGGAAATAAAGGCTAAACGTTATGCAAACGAGGAAAAAAAGCAAAATAAAATGTATTTAAATTAAATCAAATCAAATAAACATGTCCAGATGATTATTCCTGACATTTGCTTTCTGACAGGATTTGATGTGGATGAAAAAAAATATATTGTTTTTCGTCTCCCTCCTTAAAGATGCAGTGATGCCACACACGACTAAATTACTCTGTTCTAGAACATTCAAGAAGGAGAACCTCATGATCATTGTGCATAATCTATGAGGAACGTCTCAGATCTTGATGCTTATAGAGAGAAGGGGAATGGGACAATTAGCACACATCAGTGAGATACACCTCTCGTTCGGGCGCAGACAACATATAATGCACTTTGATCATATAGGCTATTGTTTATATATATACATATTATTGCTTATTGCCTTTAGGAGGCAAAGATTGGCCAAAGGGAATGAAGAAGAAAGTTGGACATTCATAAATATAAGTTGGACAAAGGGCTCTCACAGATGTTAAATGCAGGGGCACCAGCAGCAAAGCAAAAATGATTTTGATCAACCCAAGCTAAAGCATAATGATGTGCATTTGATCAGATATAACTGCAGTACAAGATTATGAATGCTTAGCTAACGAGATGTGTCTTTAATCTAGATTTAAACAGAAAGAGTGTGTCTGAACCACGGAGTTATTAGAGGGGCTATTTAAGGGTTTGGGAACCAAGCAAGGGCGGATCTAGAAAATCATTTTTAAGGTGGCATGGACTGGCATGGGGTCAATGTGGAGTGCCAACACCAAAGCAAGCTCCCATGCATAGTGTTTGGGGAGTTATTGTCTGACATGCACAGTTGTGTTCACACATATTGCGTTACCATTAAGTAATCTTCTATACTGTTTAAAATGAAAAATAAATAACATTTCAATATCCATCATGGCACCAAGTCAATACACAACATAAAAAACCTCAACAGGTTATAAATGTTTCTGAGCATGTATCATTAAAGAAGACATGCGTTTCTATTAATATTACATAGGCTACTTAGATGGCACAAATCACATTTTAGTGCAAGTTGAAAAGTAACACTATAGTAATTCTTTCTAATGTTAAGAATTTCAAAAATGTCAAAGCACTGAAACTGGATCAGTCTTGAAAACAATGTTTGATTTTCTCTTAATACCAGAGATGGGAATGTCTGTAATCACCCAGAACAATAGCAACACCCCAGCAAGAGCATAGCAACCACCCATAATATCCTAGCAACCAACTAGCAACACTTTAGAAAACATCAAATAAATCAAATAACTTTTATTGTCACATGACCACAGCACATGTGCCTTGGTGAATGAAATTCTTGAGAGCGTGGTCCAGACAGTGCAGAAACAATTTACACATAGACAGTACATACACAGTAAACTCATGAGAGTAAAATTAACTCTATTCAGAGAACATTTGGTCCCACTCTAAATAGAGTTACATTAACATTAAAGCAGAGTTAAAGTTAATGAGTCTTTAACTTTAACTTTGTTACTGTTGTTGAAAACTCTGTTCTTCTAAAGTGTAGAAAACTCAGAAGAGAAGACCAGGAGACTTCGGATTCGATCGTCAGCAGAATTTCTTTATTCTATGACATGTGTCTGTAGTCATCGAAGATCTCATCTTAAGTCATTTTTACAGGGTATCTTTATAGTCAGGATTGGAGGAGGGACTTTTTTTTTAGGTTGATTAAACATGACAAAACATAAATGATCAAAGAAAGCAAACATCTGAGGGCAGCGTTAGTTGGTTCCGGGAAACTTCCCGTGGTCCAATAAACCTATCGAATCCACGTAGAGAGAAAGTAATGAGACTGGCCAGGACAAAACCTATTTGCAGATCAAAGGTTGAATCTCTCAGTTGTCTGACTCATTGACAAAAGGAGAAAGAGAGAACACAGCTGTCCCAAGCCCAAATGGTCAGGAAACGATCTCAAGCACCTTTGCCTTTAACTAAAGCCCGACACCTCTTAGTCAGGACGTGAATTCAAATCAAACATAGAATAACATTTGTGATCCTTCACTGTTAACAGGATTTCTGTAAGCAAATTGGAAGAGATGCTCCTTAAACAATATAATCATGACTTTAATGAGAATGCTGCTGAGAAAAAAGGAAATGTCAAGAGAAGATCATGCATTTATGGAAAAGGTAAGCAAGTCAATTGAGCTTCGAAATGGACATTACAAAATGAATCTTTCTTTCAGGATGGAAAACCCCATGTTGCCAAATAAACTTTGTGTGGCTAAACAGTGCTTAATTGGATTAAAAAGGAAATTTGACAGAAACAATGTTTTCCATCAAGAATATAAAGATATCAGGTAATGAAGCAAGGTTATGCTGAAAAGGTACCATTTCATCAGATAAAACAGGATGAAGGGAAAGTTTGGTATATCCCTCACCATGGGGTTTATCACCCCAAGAAAGGAACATTGAGAGTGATATTTAATTGTGGAGCTGCCTTCAAAGGTACATCTCTTAATGATCAACTTCTACAGGGTCCTAATTTGACGAGTTCACTGTTGGGAGTTCTTGTGAGGTTTCGACAAGAGCCAATCGCATTTATGGCTGATGTAAAGGCAATGTTTCACCAGGTCAAATGATCTCATGGCTATTTGTTTAACAGGAGGTTTTCAGTTAACAAAATGGGTTAGTAATAGCCATGCAGTGCTGCAAACTGTACCTGATGAACATAGAGCCCATGGCATTAAAATTATGGATCTGGACAAGGATCAACTACCAATGGAAAGAGCTCTTGGTTTGTGATGGTGTGTTGAATCAGATACTTTCAAGTTTAAAATTGCTATCGACGGTAGGAATATAAATATTTTTTAAAGTTTTTCTCTGTATATGACCCTTTGGGATTTTTGGCACCATTCACTCTCACAGCTCTCTCAAGATGTGGCTGGGATGATCCGCTACCCTCACATCTCCAAAGACAATGTTTTTATGGTTGAAAGAGCTTGGGAGGATTGCAGACTTCAAGGTGGATAGGTGTCTAAAACCAACAGGGATGGACAAGTCTAACAACGTTCAGCTGCATCATTTTGCAGATGCAAGTACACTTGGATATGGCACTGTAACGTATCTTAGAATGGAGACAAAACGTGATGTCCACATAACTGTCCTACTCAGCAAAGCTAGAGTAGCACCTTTGAAACAAATAACCATTCCACGTCTTGAATTGAATTGATTTGACGTCTGTTGTACTTGCTGCTCGAGTGGACAAAATGTTGAGGGCAGATATACAGTTTCCATAGGTGGACTCAGTGCTCTGGACAGACAGTACGTCTGTCTTAAAATACATAAAAAATGAGGACAAAAGTTTTCTTACCTTTGTGGCTAACATAATCTCTGCAATAAGAGAAATTGCAACACCGTTACAGTGGAGATATATACCTACATCTCAAAATCCAGCAGGCTGTTGCTCCAGGGCTGTTAAAAAACTGAGAATGGATCAATGGACCAAGTTGTCTGTGGAAACCAGTGAAAGAATGGCCAGTACAAATATTTGATTCTACTCTTAAAACGGATGATCCTGGGGTAAAGAGAAACATGTGTGTAAATAGCACCATTGTAAATGAAATGCCAAATGCAACAAATGCTACTCATAGACTGATTGCTCATTTTACAGACTGGACAAAATTCTAAGAATATAGAGAAAGAGCTTCAAAAACTAACAGGCTCTGTGATCGCACCGAATCTAACTTTGGAGGACCTGAATGAAGCTGAAGCAGCTATTGTTGCATTGTCAACGGCAGCAGTTCTGGAAGGAAATTGCTGCTCTGTCGTCTTCACCTGTTTCAAAAATAAAAAGAGACAGCAAGTTGACCAAATTAGATCCTATCTGTCAAGACGGTCTTTTGAGAGTTGGAGGACGATTGAGGAATTCTGCTATGCCTGAGGAAAGAAAGCATCCGATCATTTTGGCTAAGGATCAGCATATTGCCACACTCATCTTGCGGCATATACATCAACAGTTAAGCCACAGTGGAAGAAATCATATGCTTTCAAGCTGAGGAAAAGATATTGGATCTCTAAGGGTAACGCAGCTGCCAGAAAGATCATATTTAGTTTGGACCATTGTAGACGTTTCGGAGTTAAGGCGAGTGAGCAGAAGATGGCAGATTTACCAAAGGAGTGCCTCATTCCAGATCTGCCTCCATTTACAAATGTCGGAGTGGATTATTTTGGTCCTGTGGAAGTTAAAAGAGGACGTTCCTTTGCAAAACGTTATGGAGTCATCTTTACTTGCATGGCAAGTCGGGCAGTTCATCTGGAAGTCAGATTTCTTTGGACACGGATTCATGCATCAACTCTCTACGAAGATTTATTTGCAGACAAGGGCAAGTAACTCACATAAGATCGGACAATGGTACGAACTTTGTTGGACCCGAAAGGGAGTTAAAGGAAGTGCTCAGTTCATGGAATAAAAGCAAGATTCAAAAGGCAATGCTCGTCAAAAGAATTTTGAGTTCCATCTTACATCAGCAAACTTTGGATGATGAAGGATTCATACTGTGCTGTGCGAAAATGAGGCCATTCTGAAAGATCGCCCCAATAACCAAGCTTTCAGAAGACCCTAATGATTTGGAGCCACTTACTCTAAACCACCATCTTCAGATGAAAGGTAAACCAGTATTAGCACCTGGACTATTCGACAAATCTGAATTATACAGCAAGAGGAGATGGAAACAGGTCCAGTATATGTGTGACTTCTTCTGGAAAAGATGGACAAATGAATACTTGCCTTTGCTTCAGGATCGGCAGAAATGGAATAAGGAAAGGAGAGACTTTGTTCCTGGTGACATTGTTGTCATTGTGGATTCAACAGCTCCACATGGATCTTGGTTGATGGGACGAGTTCTGGAAGTCTTTCCAGATAAAAATGGACTTGTACGTTCTGTGCGAGTACGAACTAAAACCAGTGTACTCGAGAGACCTGTGACAAAGCTTTGTCTGTTGTATGACAGCATGGAAATTGAATGGACTGATTGCAAAGACTTTAATTTCTAACCTGAAGAGGACTTATTAATGCAACGTTTACAGTGTTACTTTGGGCTTTAATGGCTCTTTGTATTTATATTGTATTGAATTGTAATGTCTACCTGCCATGTACAATTGGGGGGGGGGGGGGCTGGGTGTAAGAGCCATTACATTATATCTCTTGTAATACTGTTTTTGACCACTGGGTGGAGTGTGGGCCTTATTAAGTATGTAGGTAGTCAAAGAAGAAGAAAGTCAGGTGTGTATTTAGAGGGAAACACACATTTATTTGACCGTGTCTGGAGGTAAATATGTGAAGGCATCCGATGGGATTTTATGTGCATTGTGCAGAGGAACTGTGAGTTAAAATGACCTGTACGAGCTGTGTGATGAATAAATCTGATAAAGCAGTAGTATTTGGAGGATGATTTTTACTTGCACCCTACAACACCTCAAGTGACAAAATGGCTTTTTATGTTACTACACCATCCTCGTGGGGACTCTACATATAGAAGCATAATGGTTTTATACTCTCCACACTGTATTGTATATACCCTTACCTGAAACCTAAAAAAAAATTAAAAAACATTATTTATGATTTGTAAGCTTTTTGCCCCATGGAGAGCGTGGCAGCGTTGTTTCTCAGCAGCGGTAGTCATCTTCAAGAACAGTGAATGAGAGAGTACCACCAATATAAATATATATAATATATATTGCATTCCCATTTGTTCAAATAGCAAAAGACGAGAGAGAGAGAGAGACTGGTAGAGTTCAAAGAGAGAACAATATCAAATGTACAGTTCCTCTCATAGACACTGCATTAGAAACATTAGAAATCAACTCTTTTGTTTGTTTTTTTATGCAAAGGTTTCACAACATTTTACAAAAACCTGAAAAGTATAAAATGTGTCAGAAGATAATAATAAAGTATTATATTGAACCTGAACAATATTTTAATGAATGATTTTTCAAATTGCACACTTTCATGTTTTATGAGTTTGTAGATTAATAAACAGTGAAATGTTAATGCAGAAAACTGACATTTACCTAACTGACATAATGATGTTGCTTTCATCAATATAGTAAATCATTATTTATAATTATACTGTCCAGGTGAGATGCATATAAAAAAATCTAATCAAAACACTCTTATACACCATGTGGGGCCAGTTCAGTACCCATACTGGGCCCTAGTATATCCCACATGTGCTTCATAAGTGGGACCAATATGGGTCTTATATGTTGGGCCCCACATTAGTCCCAGTCAGGCCCAATATGAGATTCATATGGGCTAATTCAGATGGGGCCCACATGGAACCCATGGACAAACCCATGTAGGGCCCATATTTACAGCCCACATGGGCCCCATGATAGAATGTTGGCTGGGGTGATATAATAATACTTTTACTTAAGTACAATTTCTCAGTAAATTTCCACCACTGAACGCCACTTTGACAGTCAACATGTAATGTAAACATAATTAAAATGTTTCCTTTTTTTAGCCATTTTTACATTAAAATTCAATAATGCGTGGTTTATTTTTATTTACCACAATATGTAATGTATATTTATATATATATATAATATATATATATATATATATATATATATATATCATTATTATTGTATATATCATAGGACATTTAGGATAGTGTGAACTCGCGCTTTGGGGAAAAAGGGGCGTGGATTCTTGAGCGCGTTTCACCTGAGTTTCGTGAGAGGAACAGGTACAGTGAGTTGACGCGCTTCCAGACGCAGGTGTGAGAGTTGCCGTGATGAACGCGCGAATCAAAAGCGTCTGCCTCGCGCTGTTCGTTTGGACGCTGAGGTCTTGATCGTTTGGGATTAAACATATTAACAACAACAGTTCCTCCGCAGACATCACAGCAGTTTATCAGGTGAGCTCAGTTTCTCTTTCAAGCGGATGTTAGTTCGTCTCGGTGTGTTTTAAAAACAGCTCGTTAAACCGGCTCCGCCAGCTGCATTCCGTGACTGACTGACCGACCGACCGACTCATCACGAGCTGATAAAGCTCCTCACTCCAACCCTGACGCTGCTCTCCGGCAAATAGCAGACTCGGAAGTCAAATCATTTGAGAAGAATTGATCACCAGTATAGTCTCACATAAAGCAGCTGACAGTGTGGTACTTTAACATAGGGCAGTGTATACCATGGTATATGACTGTGAGGTATGTTTATGTCTAAACTTAATCTTTGTTTCTCATGATTTTAAATTGATTGTAAATGCTAGTTGAAATGTCTGATATCAAGTTTGTAGATTAAATCGTGTTTGTGTACGAGTTTGCCAGGATTCACTTTAGAAATGATAAGCACCAAATCACCATTGATTGTCATTGTATAATTTAAATAGCCTACTTCAGTTGTTGTTTTTTAATTATCTTTGTTTCTCTTACAAAATGTGAAAGGGGAAAAAAATGTGTGTGTGTGTTTACCGGGGAAAAAATTAATTGTCTGTGTGACTTATTTTGAAGAATTGTACTTCAAATGAATGAGCACTGAATGTGTCATGCTTCAAAATGACACACAAACGACATTAATAATTAACATCATCTGCTGTATTTCCAGGTCTTTTAGAGTCAAAAATCGTTCAGATTGAGGAAAAGACACCAGTTTAGTTAATTTACTGAAAGCCATCCAGCTTGGGAACGACTTGCGGGTGAGTTCAGTTCATGTTCAGCTACATGTTAAGTGTTTTTGTGGATGTCCTTGTAGTTGTAGGTTAGTGTTGTTCTCCCAGACTAATAATTAACCCCATCAGTCCACAGCCGAACAGTAGACTCTTTTGAAATTATCTTCTCATCTGTGAATGTGTTTGAACTATTCACGACTCGCTTTTAACTTCCTCCTCCACTAGGTTAAAGTTCCCTTCCAAAATGTAAAAGGATGACCACTGTGTAGTCCCAATTAACAGGTACTTCATTCTTTCACACACACACGGATACTCACCTCTTGACACACCCTTGGACCACTGTTACACACTAATTCTCAGTCTGTGTTTGTCTTCACATGTGTGGAGCATCATGAGTTTGGTGAGCGTGTCGGGTCTGTTCCTGCCGGTGTTGTTCCTGCTGACTCTGGCCCTGGTTCTGTTCTCGTGCGTCCTCCGTAAGAGGCGGCAGATGGAGGGATCATACCAGCCCAGTGCGGAAGAGTGCAAACAAGCCAGGAGCAACGGAGTCGAGAGACCCGGGCTTTCTCTCCCGCTGCCCAAAGAGGAGAGACTGATCTGAACGATGCTGAAACCACACCACTGTTGATCGGGTTAGACCTAAACAGAACTATCATTAGAACTTAATATTGATATGTATGTGGAGTCCACACACGTGCAGTCCTGACGAACAAGTCAAGGGTCATGGACGGAGAACGGTTGAAGTGGTGGTGAGTATTTATCTGGCATTTTTGAGAGCGACGTGAGAATGCTTTCACATCGCAAAGCACTGTTAAGGCTGACAAATCAATTCAAGAACGCCTGAAGTGGTTTTGCTAGCACGCTTGGGATATCTGAAGATGCTGGGAAGGGCATTTGTCAAAAGTAAAATAGCCAGATGGTTTGCTTGGACAGCCAAACCAGTTTGACTTTGTTTACTTCAGCTGTACTTTAAGTTTACTCACTTTGAGAGTGAAGGAGTCATATGGCAGCTTTAACTCCAAAATAGTTTACCATTGTCTTTAAATGGCCAAAGACGAATGTTATGTTGCAGGTGGAGAGAAAAATATATATTGCACTTTGCCAAATGTTGTTTTGTATTAAGTTTGTATTTCTGTAATGTCTTTAACGCTAATCCATATTTGCACTGATGTTGATCATAACGTGATGAAGTGGATGATTAATTAAAATGCATCTGTGAGTAAAAATAACCTAGTCCTCAGTTTCGTGCTCTGTTCAGAGTGGGTCATTTGAGTTTTTGTCAATATTTGCTCTGAGTTAACAGCTGGTTAGCTTGAACTTTCTTTATTGGTCAGAATTGGTGCATTTATCAGTTTATTCTAATAACATACTGTATTTAGTTTCAATGAAAGTTAAAATCGACCTGATTTACTTTAATGCCCGTTCAGTGTACATTATTCCAAAGGGAAAAATAATCCTTCACCAAACTGGAATAACTTGCATTGCCTTTGAATCTTTTTTAATGACATTCAGCGTTAAGTTTGAACCAACAGGTGCATGAGACAAATAACCTTCCACAATCTCAAAGTGAAGTATGGAGCGCCAAACTTTCACAATCCAATTAAAACGCAATTAATCATTTTATTTGACTCAGCAATGTTAACTCAAACAAGGGGAGGGAGGGGGGGGGGGGTACAATTCATGTAGATTTGTAATTGACAATATAATGAAGTTAGTCAGTATAGTTTCGCTTCAGTGTGCTTGATTTGTGACGATCTAATGTTCAAATTTCTTCTTCAGCTCTGAGACCTTAATGGAAGCCTGGGTTGGTTCTTCTGGTGTTGATGAAACCGGTGGTTTCGTTCTTTGTTCCTCAGTCTGCAGGCCCGTCATTGGTCTCGCATTGATTGTGTGGGTTCTGCTGGAGGTTTTTAGAGATTTATCCCACCCTTGGGAACCAGAAGAGTCAGCCGAGGACTTGGACTGGAGCAGAGCTACAGCAGATAAAATGTTCGGTGATAGAGGTTCAGCGCTCTTCTTTTCTAGCTCTTCTCTTTTGTCTATCTTTACATTGAGAGCAGAGGTGATTCCTTCATTTGTTGGTACGTTTGGGCCCAAGTCATTTGTCGTCTTATGCTCTTTCTGAAGTTTTTCTTCTTTGTCAGGTTGCATCTCTGTCCTCTCTATAACTACTGTCTTGGTTTCCAAGCGTTCCTCCATTGTTCCGTTCATTTGTCCATCATTTTTTGACGAGTTGTCCTCTTGCTCCTCCTGATAGCCCTCTTCGGGATTCAGAGATGCATCTTCTAGAATTTGTAGATCTGAACACAGATTTTCCTCTAACTCCGTTAAGTCCTTCTCTAATTCGTTAAGCTCATTTTCTGGCCTGTCAATCAGGGCATAAGGCTCCTCCCCCTCACCACAAGGCCCCTCCCCCTCACCAACAGGCCCCTCCTCTAGCTCCTCCTCCCAGCTCACGAGACTCTCGCTGTTTCCAAAAGAGGGACTCAGACTCTCCTGACTTGGGTTGGTCAGACTCTTCTGAAAGAGAAATGAAATGGTGAGAGTGTGTGGCCTTTTCCACCGATCGATAGATTCCCGGTGCTGGACTATTTGTCAAGTTTTCAAAAGCAGCAGTGAGGTAAGACTGATACAATACTAAATCAATGAATTAGTGAAGCCTTTCTTGTTCATGTAGTTTTCATGCAGCAAAGCCATTTTTTATATATATAATGATTATATCGTTTTTATTAATCTGTAACTTGCAAAGTAGTACTTTTAGTTCTTCCCGTTTTGGCAACTTTAGCTGAATATTTTTATATATATATATATGGATATATATGTACTGTTACGATTATTGTTTAAAAAAGGTCATTTAAAAAAGGTCCCATTTTCCATTGTAATACAGATATGCTATTTCAACAATTCCCCAGTTCCTGAACAATTTCTTCTAATTATCAGAATAAATGTCGCTATGTACTATTATTAAAGCTATTTAATGTCACAAATCATGTGTGGAAAATATCCCACCATTATAATGCACACTATACAGGGTAAATATCTTCTGATTGTGATGCCAGTGATGTAAAGACATGCTCTTAAGGCTGAATGCAGCGTGTTTGTTGCAGGTCATGCCAGACACCGTCCAGCACCTTTAGATGTAATGTGTGAGAGGATCCAGGCCTTACATCTGAGATGAATACACAGCTGTCAGAGCTGAAGAAGTCGAGGCTGCGTGTGCCGTACAGTAAACCCGGCTCTCTGGAGCTCTGCGCGCTCAGCGTGTCGAAGATCTCACCGAGCAGGTCCATCTCCTCCGGGTCGGCCATGAGAGAGAGATCATCATCTTCCTGTAAGTCGCTGGTGCCTGAGCACTGGTCAGGGCTTTCTGGTAAACTGGAAAGGGAAATGAATTGTAAAAATAAATACATAAACCGCAAGGTGTCCATGCATGGGAGTGCTGTCATCTCACCTGTCCTCATAGGCAGTGTTGTCGTCCTCGGTCTGTTGTTCATTGCCGTGTTGGCTGGGATGCTTGCGTGCCGGCCGGCGTGGTCGAGACTGAAAAACAAAGCACATAGAAAGTAGAAAAACAAACCATATTTACAAAGTAAAGTGTTGTATCGTGGTTGAACACAAGGTGGAGCCAAACTGCATGAATTATGTACATTAGCCCAGTATATGTTAGTAAGTTTAAAAAAGAGGAATTATTCAACAAGCATGCATTAAATTAATCAAAAGTGAAGACATGTATAATTTAACAAAAGATTTCTATTTCACATAAATGCTGTTTTTTTAACTTTTCAAAAATTCTGTTGTGTTCATTTATGACATTGTAATGTTATATTATATTGCTGATATTACAGGATTTTTTTTAATTAAATAAATGCAGCCTTGGTGAGCAGAGGATACTTCTTTCAAAAACATAACAAAATCGAGCCCAAACCGATATGTTTAGCTTCATGGCATCATTTTTGTTCAGTTCAGTCAGGTGTCACTCACCCTGCCAAAGTGCTGTGTGATTGGTAGACGATTCTGAAGGCAGTCTGATTGGATGAGACGATATGTGTGCGTCCCACACACTGACCCGCCCCTCTGTATCATATGAGGTTCACTTTGGTTCTGAAAGGGGAAATGCCAACAATTAAACATAAACACACACGGATGTGCATTAAATCACATGTTTAGTGCACACAGAGGAAGCAGGTGCAATAAAAGCAATATGAACTCACCTTTGATGACAGGAGGTTTTTCAGCCCGTATTTATTGTGATATTTGGTCTGAGATATAAAGAGAAGTATGTCATGCAAGAACAATCAAAATTGAAACCGTATACATGTAATGTGTCATATTTAATAATGCGCAACAGCACATTACAAATCAATCGATTGTGTTAAACATATGATTTATATTAAACTTTTCTTTAAAGAAATCAATACTTTTATTCAGCACAGACTAAATGAAAAGTGACAGTATAGACATTTAAAACATTTATATTAAAACAAAATAAATGTTATTTTGAAAGTTGTATTCACCAGAGACTATTTAAACATTTAATAATAACTATAAATGTTTCTTGAGCAGTAAATCAGTATATTATTATGATTTCTGAAGATCATGTGACACTGAAGACTGGAGTAATGATGCTGAAAATACAGCTTTGATCACAGAAATAAATTACATTTTAACATATATTCACATAGAAAACAGTAATTTTCAACTGCGATAATATTTCACATTATTTGACTGTATATATAACGACATGCAGTATTATAAATTGTCAACATGTTTTACAACAGTACTGTTTTTACTGTATTTTTGATCAAATACTGTAAATGCAGCCAACGGTGAGCAGAGGAAACTTCTTTCAAAAGCATTTGGAAAAGCTTAGCGACCCCAAACCTTTGAACAGTACTGTATAATACTCACTGCTTTGTTCGCTGTAGTCTTCCATGTCACGATCAGAGCTCCACCCCCTTTCTGTGGGGAGGGAAAGCAGCTTTTTATCCAATTCTTTTGTGTGTCTAATTTAATTATGAGTGATGCAGAAAGACAAACATGTTTGATGTCCATTCTAGTTTATTTGTCTGACTGGAAATGGAGGATCAAGCATGTTCTGCTGTAAACTGAACATTACTAGAGCTTGTACATAATCTGTTTACACTCTTAAAAATAAAGCCATACAATAAACGTTTTTGTTTAAATAGTTCCATTAAGAACCTTTCTGTTTCACGAAAGTTCTTTGTGACGAAAGAAGGTTCTTCAGATCATAAAAGGTAAGAAGGAGATGGTTTACAGAACCTTGGACCGCATGGTTCTTTGTGGAACCAAAACCGGTTCTTCTATGGCATCGCTGCTTTGAGTGTATGCTGGAAATAGTGTGCGCTGTATGCAAACTCTAGATAAATGAGTAGTATGGTTATCTTCCAGAGTTGCATTTTAAATAAATTGCATTACCTTTAAATTCCCCACCCATTGCCGTCGCAGTTTAGAGCCACCTGAGAGGAATCACGAACAGAGGGCTGTTAAAATGAGCAACCAAACAAGCAAGTGTAATTCTGTGATGAACGTAAACGCACCACACTGAAGCACCTCTTCCTCAAACACATCATCCGGCTCTTTGCCCTGGTCCAGCATTTCCAGCCGGCCGTCAATAAACTGAGAACAAAAGGACATTATAATGGGAGGAAGCATGCAGCGGTTTCTGCATATGTAAGACTGGGAAAGCACTGAATGCCATTGGTTCACTGCATATTTATAACAGTCACGTGAAGTTAGAATATGTGCATGCTCAAGTGGTCAATGATTTCTGCACACAGGTAATCATATGACTTCAGAAGACTTGACGCAGATTTGGGTGCGTTTTAAAGCTTTTATGGGGAACATTTTAAGAACATCTCCATAAAAATACAAATAAGCCCTCCACGGGACATGATAATAAGTCATATGGGTTTGGAACGACATGAGGTGAGTAGAGGATTTTTGGATGTACTGTTTCAAAACAAAGGTGGAATTAACTCATATATTTCACCATACTTTTCTAGTTAATTAATCTTAGTACATTACAGACGATTGTCAGATTTCTGACATGTTTAATTATGCAAATGAGGCACAACCTAATTTAATGTGTGCTAATTTGCATACATTTCCAGATCAGAAATATGAGCATGCAATAAATCCAGGCTCAAAATTATTGTTTAATTTGGTTGATATTAAAGTATATCTCATTTAATCACTTTCTGAATACTATCAAAAAGGTTTATAAATCAGGTGAATGATCAGGTTTTATGAACACTTTCATTTGTAAAAAATCTTCTGAATATTGATATAAATAATACTGAAAATGTTGTGTATAACTCAAGCGGGTATTTGTATTTCATTTTATTATTACGAGATAGTATTTTTATGAATCATAGTCTTAACAATTTGGAATCAATTTTTAATACAATTATTAAACTAGGTTTTATTTGATAATTCGGTTTTTTACGTTTATGTTAATTTTAGCTAAAGTTTTAGAAATGTTGTTGTGTTTCTGTAATTTGTATTAATTCATACATGCAGGTGCATCTCAATAAATTAGAATGACGTGGAAAAGTTCATTTATTTGAACATGTCACCATATTTTAATTTGTTGAGATAGTGAATTGGTGGGTTTTTGTTAAATGTGAGCCAAAATCATCACAATTAAAAGAACCAAAGACTTAAACTACTTCAGTCTGTGTGCATTGAATTTATTTAATACACGATTTTCACAATTTGAGTTGAATTACTGAAATAAATTAACTTTTCCACGACACTCTAATTTATTGAGATGCACCCGTACATAACTTTTTCAGCTTACACTTTATTTTAGTGTTCTTGTTACAAAACAATTATGTATTTAAGTAGCGAGTAATATGAATCAGCTACTTGTAAAGTTAGGGTGAGTCGCATGCAATTGTTCATAATTTATTGTTACATATGCTACCTGCAGTTACTGATAAAGTGTTATCCGTGTTTATTCCAGTTGTGGTTATGTTAGTACTCGAAGTAGGGCTGGGCGATATGGCTGAAAACTGTATCACGATATCAGTGTTTCATATCGGTCGATATCGATAATTATTGATATTTTTTATGACCCATTTAAAATAAGGACCAGGAGAACATTTAAACATTTTTATTTTAAACTTAACCTTCCTCCGATCATAATCCCCTCAGTTATTAAGACAGAAATGTCAACAACCATGGAAAACTCAAATAATTAAAATGTAAACATAAGTCTAAAGTCACAATGAACACTTAATTATCTAAGCGGAGCGGAAGCATGTCTTTGGCTATATGATATGCCACTGCCTCCGTTATATCTTTGTACCGTTTAGATTCTTTGTCATAAGGCACTGATGCAGAGTACCACCTCTCCATGGTGGTCTGCTGCTTGTGCGGTGTTGCAGCCACAGATGTTGTTGGTTGAATACGGATGTGCTCCAAAGGGTGAGCGCGGCTAAGGTGGTACATCAAGTTTGTGGTATTACCAGTCTTGGCGGGGACGATGGTCTTGCATAATTTGCAGACGACATTGATCTGACTACGTTCAGACTTATAATATCCAAAAAACTGCCATACTGGCGAGCTGACTTTTCCGCTTTTATTTACAATTTCCTCACTCGCTGCGGCACTCATTTTCTGCTTATGAAAAGGAATCCAGCAGACCAGCACGAGACAACGATATGGCGCAACTAAACATGATACTGTTACATGATTGGCTGTTAGCGTGTCACTCCCTACGTTGCTAGGTTACCAAAGGGCGAGTGCCTTTGTTAATGCAACCAAACTTGCTTCGCAACCTCTGTTTTCTTCCGACGAAGAATAAAAAATATCGAACGTTTTATCGAACACATTTTTTATTGATATCGATCACGTGTCTATCGCGATACATATCGTTATCGTTTTATCACCCAGCCCTAACTCGAAGTCAGGGTTACTTGAAGTTACTACAGCGTCATGCACTCATCACCGTCGTCATGTGACACACAGCAGTAACAACAGCACTTATGTATTGTTCATTTTTATTCTAAATATTCCCAAACGCATGAACTATATCACAAAATATCTTGATTCTCACCTTTATAGATTATGTTGATCTAGTGGGTGATGGTCAAAGCAATCTAAACTTATGCATACAAACCTGTCTGTTTACTTACGTAACAAATATGGCTGTCATACCATAACATACTGTTAATAGCCTATGACTGACTTTATATTTAACACGAATTTAACATTGAAAGTTAATGTGAATAAAAATATTATTCGTTAGGCTACTAATCATAACACTTTCATTGTACAGAAAGAGAGCAAAGACCATTTTCACTGACAGTCTACAGTTCAAGCACTCTCAAAAACTCCCATTAAAACCACTGAAGCGGTTTACACAGTGAAATTAATATCTTATTTACAGACTAATCTGCACTTTATTGTTTCTAACTAAAGAATTCGCCAGAAAGAGATATTCAGTCAAGAAAACACTAACATATCAGCGATGACTCATCTGAGCACTTCTGATTGGTCGATGAATTCAAAAGCTCATCAGCATCGTGTGTGATTGGTTATAATGCAGCGTAGTGCTTTAAACGTGTTTGTCTCAGTGAACGCAGATTTGAATTTAACAGATGATGACTGAGGCGCTGAACGATTCAATCAAGGTGGTGTGATTGTATCAAATATATCAATATTATTTGGCTATTTTTTGTCTTTTGGAAGCTGTATTTAAATTAACTTGGATCAAAAATCTGAGGGGGCACGACGCCTACGCTTGAAGTTATACTAAAATGAGTGAGTAATATAATCATATTATTAGTTTTAGTTGCTAATGATAATAACCCGGTTTCTTCTCAGTTTCATTTTGAGAAAAAAAGCCTTTAAATATATGTACTTTACGTTAAATCTGTGTATACAAATAGAAAAAGTAAATGTGCATTTTGGCACATTACATACCCCCCCCCCGACTAGAGGTCTGCACGGGCTCAAAACTGAAGCCCGAACCCGACCCGAAATCTATTTTATCTAAAAGCTATTTTACTAATAAAAGTTCCCGTGCTGTTTGTGCGCGATCTCTGATATGTGTGTGCGTGCGTCTATGAAAGCAGCGAAGCCTCTGCATATAGTTTTGGTTTAGCTACAAACCCGAACCCGACCCGAGCCCGAAGCTATCCATTAAACATTAACCCGAAACCCGTATTTCGGGACCAGCAGACCTCTGACACACACTTTTCTGCAAAAATACATTATTATAAAAGCAGAACAGCCATCAGAATTGACATTGCATGAAATAAAGAAGCTTTTGCCTGTAGTGTCTTGCCTCTTGATAACTTGTGTTTGCAGTTACCTCTTTGAAGCACTGCAGGTGAACCGCGCTCTCCAGAAACTCCCGCATGCTTTGAGACTTATGACTGAGAAACAGCTCGTTGCAGAACACCACTGGCCCTTCCTTCAACACACGAGAGAGGAGCACTGACGTAAGCGTTTAGAAAACTCAAGGTGATGTTTTCACGTGAACGTGCGTCACTCACGGCAGGCGACTGTAAGGCGTCCCTGTATCCTCCGAACAGCAGAGCCTGCGCTCGGAGGAACGCGTGCGCGACCCCTGACCCGGCCGAGGCCGCCTGTCTCTTCAGCCTGACCTTCAGTCCCGCCACCTGCAGCGACAGAGTTCACCGTAAACGTTCAATCTCCGTGAGTCCGAGATCTGCGAGGAGTCAAAGAGTCTCACCACGTCAGCCGGGATCTTTTTCAGGTCCTCGTGGGGCGACTCCAGGATGTTGGTGTCCACGTTCAGTATGACCACGTCCTCCAGAGCTGCACTCCTCGCTCTCTGCCGCACACAAACACACAGAGAGAGCCGCGGCGTGAGCGTTTGGTGAATAAGTGCTGTGTGAAAGAAAACCCTGGGACGTACCTCTGCCAGGCTGGAGTGAATTCCAATGAGGTACGGCATCGGTGCGCTAAAAACGGTACATGTGAGATGAAATTAGACGGCGTTCACACAGGACAGGTTCATCTGCACTGCTTTAGTCATTGACCTAACGACCTTTTCTAAATTCATATAGCTTTTGACACTCGTTGAGGCTGACACTAGTAAATAGTCTTTCTTATTTTTATTCATAACTTCATGTTATTCACAACATTTATTTTGTCATTTTTATTCTTGTTAATTGAAGATGCTTTTCTAACTCAGTGGCTCTTAAACTCTTTATTTAAACTCTTTAATATTAATTTGTTATTAGTAGACAAACCAAATGAAGTGCAATTAGTAATAGTTCACAAAAAATATATATATTGTAAATAATATTCAATATTGTTTTTATTATATATGGATTGTTATTAAACATTTAATTGTGTGTTGAACAAAAATATTAAAACGCAGTGTTTTTTCAAAGACTCTTTGATTCTAAAACATTTCGATTTTTAATTTAGCACTTAATTTTTTTAATGCATTAATAAAGATATTAGTATTAATTGTAGATAAACCAACGTGTTTTAGTAGCTAAACCAAACTAAATGTTATCAATACTGGTTCACACAGGCATCTTTTCTTTAATATGTTTTTATTCTTATGTTAATTAATTGTCATTTTTGTAAGCTTTTCTTAGTTATTGAAGACATTGTTCTAGCCTTGGTGGTTTTTAACCCCTTTAATTCAAAGTCCCCCATTGCTAAGCACAATAAATAATAATTAGCAATAAATAAATACAATAAATAATAATACATAAAAACAATAAAAAAATAATTATAATAATTAACATAATTACTGTTTCTTGATGTTGTAATCAAGATTGTATGTGTTTCTAGTGCTTTTATTAAGTTATATTATTGTAATGTATTAATAATAACATGTCTCACCAGCAGTAGTCCAGCAGATGAGGAGGCAGCACTGGGATGAAGATGTGCTGCCAGTACATGGGGTACAGCATCCCGTTACACGCGTGTATGCAGGCCGTCAGCTGAACACACACACACACACACACACACACACACACACACACACACACAGACACACACACACACAGACACACACACACACAGACACACACACACACACACACACACACACACACACACACACACACACACACACAGACACACACACACACACACAGACACACACACACACACACACACACACACACACACACAGACACACACACACACACACACAGACACACACACACACACAGACACACACACACACACACACACACACACACAGACACACACACACACACACACACACAGACACACACAGAGACACACACACACACACACACACACACACACACACCACACACAGACACACACACACACATACACACACACACACACACACACACACACACACACACAGACACAGACACAGACACACACACACACACACACACACACACACACACCACACACACACACACAGAGACACACACACACACACACACACACACACACACACACACACAGACACACACACACACACACACACACACACACACACACACACAAAGGACATTTAATTGGCTTTTGGAATATAAACCAAACAATGTGCTGCGGCTGGTTGGGATAAAATCTGTGGTTTGTAACTGTGTAGATTCATTGCATCACTCCTGGTAAGATGTTAAGGCGTTTTCACACTAGGGTTTGAGGCAAGGAAACAAATCCATTTGACCATTTTCTTTCAACTTGTATGATTGGTGTGAAAAACCACACCACAGTGTGTGTTTGCGCACAGTACGTATGCAGTTCCCAGATGGTCATCGAGGTAATCATGTGCAATGTGCTTGTTGTAGCATAAATAAAGTTTTAGACTGTAATGATGTGTTTTAATCGAAAGTGAGTTACACTATATTGAAGCTGTGCGTTTCAGTGCATGCATTCCCTTGGGAATCGAACCCATGCTGCAAGAGTTTAAGTGTTTGCCTTCTGATTCACAAAGACCCGCTGAACTCACAGTGCTGAGTTTGCTGCAGTAAATGAGGATCCGTCTCTCAAACAGCATGCTGGCGAAGAGCTGCAGCAGGTTTCCCACATCCACCGCCACCACCAGCTCCGTCAGGTTCCTCTGATACACACACACACACACACACACACACACCGGTCAGACGTTTGGAAACATCCGATGAAAGAAGACTCTTCTGCTCACAGTGGCTGCATTTATTTGATCAGAAATACAGTAAAAATGTTATAATGAGAAACATGATTGTATTTGGAATATTATTTATTATTTCCGTGATCAAATCTGTATTTCCAGCATCATTACTCCAGTCTTCAGTGTAACGTGATCCTTCAGAAATCATAATAATATGCTGATTTGCTTCTCTAGAAACATTCCTAATTATTATCAATGAAGAAAAAAATGTGCTGCTTAATATTTTTGCAGAAACCGTAATAGACTAATTTACATTTAGTCATTTAGCTGACACTTTTATCCAAAGTGACGTACAAACGAGGACAATAAAGCAATCAAAATCAACCAAAAGAGCAACGATACGCAAGTGTTATATAAGGCCACAGTTAGCTTAACACAGTACACGTAGCAAGCTATTATTATTATATAATAAATAAAAAGAAAACAGATAGAATAGAGAAAGCTAGTGTTAGAGGCCTTTGTTGCTTTTGTTAATTGTATAATTAATAAACTGAAAACAAACAGAATACAAAAAGAATAGAGAAGCTGGTGTTATTGTTATTGTTTTTAAGAAAACACTGAATAGTAACTGAATAGTGTGCAAGTCCAAAAGGGACACGTTTTATTTCTAAAGGATCACGTGACACTAAAGTCTGGAGTAAAAATGCAGGAAATTCAGGTATAAATGATAGAGGTGTCGAATGAATCCTTGCATCGATCCGATACAGACTTGGACAATTCTGCACCAATGCAGTAATAGACAGTGATCGATTATTCAAGATTATTTTATAGCGCTTTTTACGATACAATCGTTGCAAAGCAAAGCAACTTCACAGGAAATTAAGTTTCTAAAATAGATTTATATTGTAGAAACTCAATATAATTAACGTATGGCTAAATGATAACCTATGGCGTCATGCGCATACGCGCTTGTCACGCGAGTATTAAAAGTGCACGCTCTATTTTAAAATCTGAGCTTGGCTTTTCCTGCATATAGCACGTGTGTGTGCGCGAGAGACAAACTTATTTTAGTCTTTTACTTTAGATATGCTTGTATTTCTGCCGTTTGTAATGCAGTCGTATTAGATGCACAAACTCACGTACGGACAGACTTCACGCGCGCTTCGTGTGTGTGTCCTGAAGCTCGCGGATGCGGTTAAACGCACTCGCATCTACTGTTATGATCATAAACTGATGTAAACACAGTCAGTTATGTTTTCAGAGCATCTGATATGTGGAAATAGATCTGTGCATTAGTGTGGACGCAGTCTATTAAAGCTGACACGGTCTATGATCTCATCAGTAATAATCAAATGACAATAATGCTGAAAAAAATAAAACCCATAACTATGATTATCTGTAAACTTTCCATATTTAAAGCACTCCCAGATACTGAAAGTGCTTTTTGTTTATCACTTGCAATTCCCCCCCCCCCCCAAAAAAAACATATTGATTGTATGTTTTGAAGCTATATTTACTTTGAAATCTTAACAATAATTAATAAATTATATATTAATAATTAATATATACATAAACAAATGAATTAACATATTTTTTTCAAAAAGTAGCCTGCTTATATAATTTAATACAAATGCACAAAATAAATTTGATATAATTGTGATGTATCGTGATATCGAATTGAATCGAATCATTGACATGATAATCATAATTGAATTGAACTCGTGAAACCAGTGCCGATTAACACCCCTAAAAATGATAAATATGTAAATAAAACATTATTTTATAGTTGTAATAATGTTTCATAATATTACAGTTTTACTGTATTTTCTGATCAAATAAACGCAGCACATTTCAGACTTATTTTTGTTTCATACAGTAGTGTATAAGAACCGAGGATTAAAACAGAAACAAATACAATCTACACAAACCTACAAAGAAAACCTGAATGGAAACGATGGAAAACTCACACTCTCTGGGATAGAGGGCAGGGCTTTGGGATCTGGAGCTATGAAGTATGGGATCTGATGGGGAGGACACATTATTTCACACAAATAAACAGTCAATAACATAAAACCGTGAAAGTATTGCCTTCGAGTTAGTCTGATCTCAAGGTTCTTAGGATGAATGCTTTGTTATTGATGATTTCAAAAGGACCCATTAGTGTTTTAGTTAAGCGTTGTTAGAGATCCAGGGTTAGTTTTGGCCGCTGGATTAGCTTTGATCTCACATTATGGACTGTATTAGGATTTATTAGACACTGGAGTGAAGGTTTAGTCCGGTCGGCAGGTTTTAATGCTGATCGGGGACTCACCCCATCGGACTCCTCCCCTTTAGGGGCGTGTCCACAGATGCCAGGCATCTTGCGTCCAATCATTAGCTTCCCTCCCTCAGTGAAGAACACACCAATCTGATTGTGATGTCACACGTGATATCATAAACGGAACTTCCACCAGCCAATGAGCACTTACCATCTGCAGCGTGATGGAGCCATTGGCCGGAGGCACGGGGTGCTTGTAGAGGACCGAGAGCAGGTCTTTCATCTCATTGGTCTGGTTCAGATGAATTAAATGGTGTTAGATAAATGGCTTTTCAAGTGTAGATAATCAGGAGACCGTTCAAATCATACCTGTCCTTTTGTTGAGTAGTCGGCTAGATTATTCAGAAGTTTGTAGAAGACCTCAAACCAGGGCAAATAACTGTGTTGAGAGAGAAATCAGACTTTAGTCAGGTCAAATAGCTGGTTTTATGTGTAGTTACAGCTAACTGTTCAAACTTCAAACCAGGTTATAAATATACCATACTCCTTATAATGAGAGCTGAAAGTGATTGTGCCCATGAGAAGCAGACTGAATGAGTAGAAGGGGCTTCATCAATGAGTATCAATCAGTCATTTGTTTTTGGGTGTATTTTGCATGTTTGAGACCTGAGGATGCACAAGCAGGTCTGAGAGCTGGACGTGAGTCTGCAGAAACCGAAGCGCTGACATCCTTCCAGATCGGTCAAGACGAATGTGAAGTGCTGCACGGCAACAGTGTCCTTCACCCTGTCCACCAACCAACCAGCCACAGTTAATCAGTCGTAACATGTAAACAGGCTTGAATAATGAATGGATGATTTTCACCTCTCTATGTCATAAGGGAAGCAGAAGCGAGGCAAGGACTGCAGAGACTCCTGTGTGAGAATAGAAGAAACACCATCAAATACAGGTTCAAAGCAAGGCTTTCACGGCGAGGCTGTTGGAGAACAATGTTGGGTTCCTCCAAAGATCCTTTCAGTGAACAGTTCTTAAAGTGCATCTTAAGATCATTTACAAAAAAACATGGATGTTAAAGGTTATTCATGCTAATAGAGAATGTTTATTTTTAAGAGTGCACCTGCTGATAAGTCAGCTCAAAATCAATATCTGTGCCAATATTCCTTTACAGTCACAAGCCATTTTACTTGCATAATGTGAGCTATTTCTGAGGTAAACATTTACATTTATCAGACGCTTTTATCCAAAGAGACTTATAGTGCATTCAGGCTATACAGGTTTTTTTTTTGGTCAGTACATGTGTTCCCTGGGAATCGAACCCACAACCTTTGCACTGCTAACCCATTGCTCTACCACTGAGCCACAGGAACATAAACATAAATAATCCACCAAGCCTTTACTGGATGATGAACGGTGATACCAGAATGGGGGTTTTGGACTGTGGACACCATACGTATGTGGAGACTGAAGGTCAGGTTCACCCTCCAGAGTTTCTCTATTTCAAATCTGTCCTTATTTAATGTCATAAACTCTATTATATTTACGTTAACATGTGTTAAATTACTGTTAGCACTGTTGAGAGCAGTTTAGAAAGTCTAAAACAATGATACTGTTCCCTGTAATAATATATTTGACAATTGATTGACATTCATGCCAGGTGCCCTCACTGTAAATTAACTAAAGTGTTATTGGTTATTATATTTTGATGAAAGATTATATATATATATATATATATATATATATAGTAGTCAACATTTGAAGCGGATCAAAACCTTTCATCAAAATTGTCCTAACACCTAAATGCATTCTTGTCTTAGGACAACTTTGGGGAACTTTTTGATCCACTTCAAATGTTGGCTACTGTATACCTGTGCATATAGATAACAATAATTATATATATAGTGTTTTTCTTTTTTTATATTTTTTAAATAAAATGATTTAGAAATGCATATCTATAAATGAAAACACAGCCACAGTGATCCTCGAGTACTAACCTCATCATTAAAGTCTTCAGGGAAATGAAACAGCACATCAGGATCTACTCAAATAGAAAACACACACACACACACACACACACACACACACACACACACACGCAAGTCAGTCACATCAATTTATTTCTCAAATAGAGGATGTGGTTAAAAGTCAGGTCAAAGTTAGCCACGCAGGGTAAGCAGTCCGGCTCAGCCTGGTTCTACACAGCCAGACCTCATCTAGACCCGGTCCAACCCTGTCAGTCCCATCTCTCCTCAAACTCTGTGTTTCCTTTCACCTGCTAGCAGATCACTGCATACTAACTAGTTCCTCTGACTTTTCTCATTCTGATGAGTGTGTATCTGCTCTGCTGTGTGGTTTTTCTAGTTCAGTCATGTGACAGGAAGAGCCATTCTCAGAAGAGAGAGAGAGAGTGTGTGTGTGTGTGTGTGTGTGTGTGTGTTTATTCCATCAGTTAGTCAGTGTGTGTGTGTGTGTGTGTGTGTTGTGTGTGTGTGTGTGTGTGATTCCATCAGTTAGTCCATCAGTTAGTCTGTGTGTGTGTGTGTGTGTGTGTGTGTGTGTGAGCGTGTGTTTATTCCATCAGTGTGTGTGTGTGTGTGTGTGTGTGTGTGTGTGTGTGTGTGTGTGTGTGTGTGAGCGTGTGTTTATTCCATCAGTTAGTCAGTGTGTGTGTGTGTGTGTGTGTGTGTGAGCGTGTGTTTATTCCATCAGTTAGTCAGTGTGTGTGTGTGTGTGTGTGTGTGTGTGTGTGTGTGTGTGTATTCCATCAGTTAGTCTGTGTGTGTGTGTGTGTGTTTATTCCATCAGTTAGTCAGTGTGTGTGTGTGTGTGTGTGTTACTCACAGTTAGTCTTTATTCCTCAGTTAGTCTGTGTGTGTGTGTGTGTGTTTATTCAATTGTCAGTGTGTGTGTGTGTGTGTTTACACGAGGCTTGAAAGAACCAGTAGAACGTTTTTTCAGGGTTTTCTCTGAAAACAATAAAACCATGAAAAACAGTCATCATAACAAAACTTGCCTCTACAGTTCCTCCAGGAACACATTGCACTCATCTGATGTGTGAAGCATTAACACTGTAAGACGCTCATCACTGTCTTACTCTGCTATAGTACTGAAGCAGTGAACACCTTAAACATGGCACTGATGGTTCCATGAAAAACCTGTAACATCCATGAAACCTTTCCAGTGCTCAAATGGTTCTTAAATATGTTCTTCGGATTATTAAAGTATTCTTCATAGTAAGAAAACATGGTTCTTTTAAGAACTGTTCACTGAAAGATTCTTTGGGGAACCCAAAATGGTAGTTCTGTTGTTTCACAAAACCCCTTTTTGGAACTTTTATATTTATCAGTGAAGTATTACCACAAGTTATTCCATAACCACATGTGACTCTTCTGCCTCACAGTAATACTGTATATCATATATCAAGCCTACGGCTCTCAGTAAACTTGCTATTGCTATAGTCAATAGAAATATACCAAATGTAATTTTAATAGAAAATATTAAGGTCCTTTTAGCCTGACATGAATGTTTGAAAAAAAAAAAACATTTATTCTGTTTAAAGTCATGGATAATCGAGTCTAATCTAATAATTGATTCACTCCCGAAGAGTCTCAATTTGGTGTCAAAGTTAGTACAAAATCTGATTCAGCATACTTAGTCTATATAAATTCTTGAAGTGCTTTGTTTGCACATTATATATCAAAATATAAATAGCTCATATACAGGTGAAATGTAACGTTTGTATTCTGGTTTTATTTTATGAACCTTCCCAATAAGTATGGCTTTTAATTTGTCCTCTTCCCTACTGCTCGTTTCACTTCTGTTTGGCTTAGTGTCATGTTCGAATCATTATTATACTCATACCTTTTGTTGTTTTAATATTTAGAATATTGTTTAGCTTTTTTATTTTCATTTAAATGTTTAGATTTGAAATGTTGTTTTTGTCATTTTTATTCAATTTCTTTATGTTCTTAAATGTGTGTATATAGTATTTATAGACTTTTAGTTACTTTTTCTTATTTGTAAGTCGCTTTGTATAAAAGCGTCTGCTACATGACTAAAAGTAAAGTAAAAGTAAGAAAGACCAGCGCCTGAACGTGATCGGCTCTGAATCATTCTTCTGCTGTTCTTCTCGCAAGGTCTTAATAAGGCGCTTCAATGGTGGAGCAGGATGTGGTTGAATACTAAATTAGAAGAAGCGCATCAACAGAACATATTTTCAGTTATGAGATTCTGCAAATATAATGATCCTAACATAATGTTTGTCTGATAAAACCAATCAAAGGAGATTTTTAAATGACAGAATATCAAGAATGTGATGAGAAATGTTCAAATTGAGATCTTTAATGACAGGTTTTGGCAGATCTGTTGCTTCTCAGGAGAAAAATCGGACTCCATTTGCAATTTAGTTGTAAGAGATCGTATTCTTTGTATTGTTCTCTCGTATTGTTCACTCCCTAGAGATGCGAAACCAGTAGATGTAGTGTTGAAGATGGTTACATGTTGATAGTTAATGTGATCCGCCACACCTGCTTGAGAACTGACTTCATACATCTACTAAAAATGACCAGAACCGCAGCTGATTCAAACACATCGATACTTAAGAACTGATGAAGACAAGTGCATTGAGGTACTTGATCTGATAAGTTTTGTTTTTTCTAATTCAGTGACATTCAGACTTAACCAGCTGAGATGAAGCAGAGAGAGATGGTGCTTCTGCGTGGAAACGTGTCCAAACTCTCCATCTCTTCTCCTGCAGATGTCAACTCAAAACTCTCCAAATGTTCCTGTTTTTATCTGAGTTTATTCATTGAATTGTGACTTGATAGAAAGACTTGCATCCGAGAACGACAGAGCGAGGAAGAGGAAGTAAGCAGCAGACCACAAAGTGAGCAAACCGAGAGAACTCGACAGACAAACGGAGAGATTCTTACTTTATCCTGGAGCCCATGATGCACTTGAATGTTGGGGCCCATTCGGGGGTGTTCAGGGCATCAGCAGAACAAAGTCATTAGATCCTTTATTAACATGCATCGACACACACACTTCTGCACACACACATCCTCACATCAAACAGCCAGTTCCGCCGACTAGCACACAACTTAAGACAGCACTTCCTGATCTCTGTGTGTGTGTGTGTGTGTGTGTGTGTGTGTGTGTGTGTGTGTGTGTGTGTGTGTGTGTGTGTGTGTGTGTGTGTGTGTTTATGAGGACACAAATGTGTATAATGACTGGGGATGATAGGTATTACAACGAGAAGGTGATTTATGAGGACATTTTCACTGTACCCATAACTCAAAAGGCTTATAAATCATACAGAATTAGTTTTTTTGAGAAAGTAAAATGCAGAAAGTTTCCTGTGAGGGCTAAGTTTAGGTGTAGGGCGATAGAAAATACGGTTTGTACAGTATAAGAACCATTACGCCTATGGAGAGTCCCCGTTAACCAAAACAACCAATGTGTGTGTGTGTGTGTGTGTGTGTGTGTGTGTGTGTGTGTGTGTGTGTGTGTGTGTGTGTGTGTGTGTGTGTGTGTGTGTGTGTGTGTGTGTGTGTGTGTGTGTGTGTGTGTGTGTGTGACCTACATGACGTTTGCCGGCCCGTTGATGCTATAATATTCACTTTTTAATCCCATATTCTCAATAAGTACAATATTTTGCCCTTTGGTTGATCAAATCTAATCTTTAGGTTCAATCGTTTCAGAAACGTATTCATTTTAATTATGCTCACTTATTTTTATATGTAACATTCCATGCACTGTTTTATATTTTATTCTATGTTGTTCTTACAGTTTATTATTATTTTTAACTGGCCTGTCAGTCACTAATGTGTGTTCATTCATACATTATAGGCCAGGGATCCTCAAATCTGTCTCTAACCCTAATCAAACACACCTGAGCTGCTAATCAGTCTTCAAGATCATTAGAGAATCACAGGTAGGTGAGTTTGATCAGTGCTGGACTAAACTCTGCAGCAGATCGGCCCTCCGGGGAAAGATTTGAGGAACCCTGGATAGGCTAAACTCACACTTTCACCTAGCGATGGTTGAAAACACATACACACGTGTTATGGGAAACACTGGAATGGACTTCCTCTATTGTGTCACTGCTTTATGCTCTCGTTACTCATGTGTTTGCACGCTCTCTCTTAGTCTGACTCTCTTAGTCCGGATGTCTTATTTACACAAACACACTGTTAAGACAGCTCTTTGACTAATATTGTCATAGCAATGAATGCACATCCAATTCTTGGTACCAACAGTTTCGTGCGAAATGATTCTCTCTAGTGTTGACTGGAGGAACAGCATTATAGTTGTAGAAGATGTCCGGTTTTCTGAATGTGAGTAGTGTTATTTAACGGTTAGGACTCTATGATATCTCTGATAATGTTCTCAACTTTGTGTGGAAGCCCGTTTAACCTCACAGTAAAACATACTAAGATAATTACGACTTTGTTCTTTATATCCTACAGTTTCTTACAATAATGCCTCAGTCATATTGTGAGTCTATTTGGTAACACTTTAGAATACTGTTTATTACTTACTGCATAACTAATAATGAATTATTAAAGAACTAACAGGTAATTATGCATTAACACTTAACTCACTACTGTTAACTACTAAGGAAGAGGTGTTAACTAATCAGTATGTAATACAATCGTATGATTGTGTTAAGTAACAGTTAGCTAATCAATAACTAATATATTCTGTCATACCTCCTGAAGAACTACTATTGATTATCTACTAGTTAAGGTTCAATACAAATAACTATGATATGAAATAACTACTATTGTACACTTATATGCAAATAGTCACTTTAATAATCAGTTTGTGGCCCACAAATCAAGTAGGCCTACTTGAGTAAAAGTACATGTACCCCAATAAAATATTACTCCAGTAAAATTATAAGGTCTATTCGTTTTCAAAATTACTTGAGTAAAAGGACGAGTACAAAGTACTGCTACAGTAGCAACGTTGTCACAGTCCACTACTACTATTATTAGCCTAAGATGGAAATTAATGTTTTGCTGCACACCAAAAAGGACGCATTACTTTAATTGTACATAACAAGAACAATTTTGATAAGTGCGCCTGCTAATCATGTCACGTTATATTGCAATGCATGAGTTATGCATGCGTAATGAGTCAAATGTTTTACATTTATTTCATTTTTTTATGTGTGGGGGTGTTTTGGTCTTTCTTATGGGTGCTGGAGCACCTACTAGACCCTCCCTGGCACTGCATGTTTATTACGATTATAAAAAATATTTCTGCATCTATTTTTAGGTGTATTACCTATTACATCTATTACTGTGGGTGGCACCTGTGGCAATGCTCCTGTGTGGAATATTAAAATAATAATAGGTTTGTAATTGGTCTTTGTTGTGTAATTGGTAAGACGTTTTGTAATGTTTATATAATTTTTTTTAATTCCCTATCCCTCTGCCACAGCTGCTGATATCCAGAAAGAGACCCTACCCAGCACACCGTGCGTAATTGTGCAAGGCATGTTCTTCCCTTATTTTGTTAAGGTTTATTACAGGGCTTAAGGTTTTTCAGCATTGTGCCAGAATTCTGGCCGTTGTAGATTAAAAAAGATAAGTATGAGGTGAAATCAAAGTATTGAGTCTGTGACTATAAAAGCTCAAATATACCTGATTTACTCGTGGCCACTATCCCCTTTGAAGTGGTCTCCTTGTCCAGTGATACACAGCTCCCAGTGCTTCTGCTTCAGTTGAGACGCTCTCTGGAACGTGTGTTATTTCAGAGGATCTAAGCATGTCCAGCGTGCTCCAATGTGACAACGCTCACGCTCACAACGCACACGCTCACAACGCTCACGCTCACAACGCACACGCTCAAAATGTCACAACGCAAGTCACAGCGCACACGCTTTCAAAAAATGAACCATTTTGACACAGTAGAGGAGATCCAGAAACACATCTTAGATGGTGCTGGACAGGCTTAAAAAGTGAGGCTTACAACAAGCCAGGAGTGTGTACTGCACAAGGAGACTACTTTGAAGGGGACAGCAGCCAAATTCAAATATTTGTTATAAAAATAAAATAAATATATATTTTATACGCGCACTGAACTTTTTTTTTTTTACTGCACCCTGAACATATTTCAGGCACAGACAGTTTCCTTGCTTTAAGCCCTGTTCATAGTTGTTACATGGATATATGTGTACATAAATTCATCTTGAATTTCTTCCATTTTCTAATAATTGCGCTAACAGTTTTTGCCTTTTCACCAAGCTGTTTACCTATTGTCCTGTAGCCCACCCCAGCCTTGTGCAGGTCTACAATTGTGTCCCTAGTGTCCTTAGACAGCTCTTTGGTCTTGCCCACAGTGGAGAGGTTGGAGTCTGATTGATTGAGTGTGTGTCTTTTATACAGGTAATGAGTTCAAACAGGTGCAATTAATACAGGTAATGAGTGGAGGATAGGAGGACTTCTTAAAAACTAACTAACAGGTTTGTGAGAGACAGAATTCTTGCTGGTTGGTAGGTGATCAAATACTTATTTCATGCAATAAAATGGAAGTTAATTATTTAAAAATCATACAATGTGATTTTCTGGATTTTATTTTAGATTCGGTCTCTCACAGTTGAGGTGCACCTACGATGAAAATTACAGATCTCTCCATTCTTTGTAAGTGGGAAAACTTGAAAAATCGGCAGTGTATCAAATACTTATTTGCCCCACTGTGTGTGTGTGTGTGTGTGTGTGTGTAGTACAGCTTAGTGCTGTTTTAGTTATCATATTATGTTAATGTATTTCAGGAGAGACACTAAGCGCAGACAAGTGGATGATGTCTCTGGAAGGGACGATTGTGATGGACCTTCGCTGCTTATGTGTTCAGCTTGCAGTCTCCTAAAGATGACTCAAGCACTCTTGAATTTATCCAAAGGTATGTTTCAACTGTTATCACACTAATTAAGAAAATAAACCCATCATTCTGATATGGATCGTCCATTTGTGTCTGACAGACAACAGTTTAATATCATGACTTTCATTAAGTCAAATTTTTTGAAGTATGATTAAGGTATTTTGCAGACAGTATAGTACATACATACATACAATGGCAATATATATTTAATAAAAACAATGTAAAAGCCCATGTAATTCTAAATGTTACGTTGGTAAATGTGTTCATGTTACATACATAAAGGTCATTTTCTTCTACGAGCAAGTAGGAATAGGTTACGGTTTATGTTTTGTACACAGTATTCATCATTAACAGATAAGATAACTTGTGTGACTCTCTCTGTTTTCAGAGGTTTTTGTTGTCTGTCTGCACGCTCTTCAGAAAACTGCTGGACTTTAGTGGATGGGCTAGTATTGATGAGGATGATTGATGATCTCATCTGAAATAAAGATCGTAAACACGTTTTATGATTATTTTGTAGATTTTTTTTTAGAGTGTAAGTTTGATTTGAGACAAAATAATGATTATTTACTCCAGGTTCTAAGTATTTCATGCGGAATTATCTGATATTTCTTTATTAATTAATAAAGGTTTCACTATATTTTCACTTAGGCTACTATTTCAGGTTTGAAATAAGTTCTGCAGAATTATTTGATAATTATTTACTAATGGGTTCCCTATATTTTCACTTTATAATAGTGTTTCAGGTTCTAAGTCATTCTTGCGGAATTATCTAAATTCTTTATTAATTACTAATGGGTTCCTAATATTTTCATGAGCCGGGTTTGACTCTAGATTTCTTTTCCTCTCTATTTCTTGCGCTGCTATCCCAGAGACGGCTGTTCGCGATCAGCGCTCGTTCTTTTTGACGCTGGTGTGCTCCTCTGTTTCTCTCTGCGTGTTACTAGGCGTTTTTGCCAGATCACTGTGCTTCTGTGTCGGTCTGCCAGCTCTCTTTCTAAACCTCCCATAGCTCCGTTGTGTCCAGAACTGCCCTGTGTTGTCAAGTCCAGAACTGCCCTGTGTTGTCAAGTCCGTCGAGTGTTTAGCAGAGTTCTGCCCGGTCTCCTAGTTACCTGCTGCCAGTGGTTCTGGTTCTGGTTCGTTCGCCTCCGGACTGTAACGTTACAGCCATCATCACAGACATAACGGAGCTACTCTGGGGTGCAGTGTCCAGACCCCTAGTCAAACCCGGCTCATGAAAATATTGGGAGGTTCGCCGCTCGTGGTGATGTGCCATTCGACCCCCTGCGAAATGATTACCCCATCGTTGAAATAGCTATATGATTGCCTAATCCTACCCCACCCCTAAAACCCAATTTATACTTCTGCGTCGTCGTCATCGTGCAGTACACACGCGGACCGCTAGTGTGCAGTGTCCACGGGCATGTTACTGGTGTAACCCGCGGTACCACAGTCAAAGCCGAAGAAGAAGCGGCTCGTCGGAGAAGCATTATAGTCGGCAAATATATATCAAATCATTATTTAAAACTACAGTAAGGAGACAACAACTGAACACGAGAAGATTGCATTCTTTCAATCTCTACAAGGACGTGTACCTCGGCAGATCAACGTTGTTAGTCGCGGACAACAACTGATGTATAATGCTATGTAGTATAATAAACGATAAGACACTTGTTCTTTGCTTTGTTGTATTTTAAATAAAGAGTAACATTAAATATGTATTACAGTGCTCATAAACGCACACAAAACTCAAGCACACATCACGCGCTTGCGGTTTGCGCGCTGTTAGATTTTTGGAGAAGTGCACGTCATGTCCGGCGCAGGCTCGACGCAGAAGTATAAATTGGGTTTAAACCTACCAATACTAAGGGGGGTAATAATCTGGCAGGGGTCAGAATTGGGCACAACCCCGGGACTGCACTCACTCAAGCACAAGTCAAGTATATGCCAGATCCGGCTAGTGAACGGCAGACTGCCTGAGCTCGTGTTGTGGACAATAAATCCTGTTTGACTTGCCTTTGCCTCTGGGTCCCTTTAATGTGACATATTTTCACTTTAGAATATACCTTGTTTCAGGTTCGAAATAAATCCTGCAGAATTATTTGATAATTCTTTATTAATCACTAATGGGTTACCTGTATTTTCACTTTCCCTCAGTCATTGCCCTACACACAGGGAATTGAATTAATGGTAATATGTTATATGCTGAGGAGGCACACATACAGTACTGTATATAAAATATACAAACTAAGGTAAATTATCGCATGGCACTGGAGGTGTGGTTGGGTTTCTATCCGAAGCTGAATTCTTACAAAACACAAAATTCACTACACAGACCAAAACCTCTATAAACTGTTTTGCATTTGCATACTACTACTACTGCTAATAACATATGAAAGGGTAACAACTCAATGTAATTGTGTATAACTGCTCATTTGTAATTACTTTTCTTGAAACTTAACTAGTAGATAATTAGTTTAGAAGGCATGCCATAATACATTAGTTAGTTAATGATTAGCTAACTGTTACTTAACACGATCATAAAATTGTATTACATACTGATTAGTTAACACATCTTCCTTAATAGTTAACATGTTATTGAATTAATTACCTGTTAGTTCTTCAACAATTCCTTAGTTATGCAGCAATTAAGAAACAGTATTCTTAAGTGTTACCCTCCACTTCGTATTTCAGACATCAGATTTATTTTATGGAATTGGAAACATTAAAAAACTGATCCCGTTTGTAGTCTTAGCTTATTACGGTCACTCATTTAACATTTCTGTCAAAATTAAACCTTACATGAACTGTAAAGCCCGCCTTTTTAATTTTGACTGGCCATTTCAAACATTGACAAGCGCCGTTAGACCAAGAACAGCACGTGTTGTGCAGTCGCATAACTAATGTACTACACCACTACTAAACAAAAATACTGAAATTAAGATATTTATTTAGAAAAAGTATTTTCTTAAAGTCACACAGAACAACTTTTTTCAGTTTAGTCATGTCTTTATTCAGTGAATTCATGGTAATATTAGCAAAATGACAAATGCACTTTAATGAGAAGCATACAAGAGTTTGAATGGACTTTAACAGAACCGGACTGAAAGGAGACAGATGATGTGGCATATGAATCAAAAACAAACAAAATGGAGGAAGCTAAGGTGGTAGAGAGCGATTAGGCGGTCTCCTCTTCACCCTCCTCTTCGAATTCACCCTCCTCTGCGGTGGCATCCTGGTACTGCTGGTACTCGGACACCAGGTCGTTCATGTTGCTCTCGGCCTCGGTGAACTCCATCTCGTCCATGCCCTCTCCGGTGTACCAGTGCAGGAAGGCCTTGCGGCGGAACATGGCCGTGAACTGCTCTGAAATGCGTTTGAACAGCTCCTGGATGGCGGTGCTGTTGCCGATGAACGTCGCACACATTTTGAGACCACGAGGTGGAATGTCACAGACGGCGGTCTTGACATTGTTGGGGATCCACTCCACGAAGTAGCTACTATTCTTGTTCTGGATGTTCAGCATCTGCTCGTCCACCTCCTTCATTGACATGCGGCCACGGAAAATGGCGGCCACGGTCAGGTAGCGGCCGTGGCGTGGGTCGCATGCGGCCATCATGTTTTTAGAATCGAACATCTGCTGGGTGAGCTCTGGGACAGAGAGCATGCGGTACTGTTGGCTCCCCCTGCTGGTGAGAGGAACGAACCCAGGCATGAAGAAGTGCAGACGAGGGAATGGCACCATGTTGACCGCCAGTTTGCGAAGATCGGCGTTCAACTGTCCGGGGAACCTCAGGCAGGTGGTGACGCCGCTCATGGTGATCGAGACGAGGTGGTTGAGGTCGCCGTACGTGGGCGTGGTGAGTTTAAGAGTGCGGAAACAGATGTCGTACAGGGCCTCGTTGTCAATACAGAAGGTCTCATCGGTGTTCTCCACCAGCTGATGCACAGACAACGTGGCGTTGTAGGGCTCGACCACGGTGTCCGACACTTTGGGAGACGGCACCACGCTGAAGGTGTTCATGATACGGTCGGGATACTCCTCGCGGATCTTGCTAATCAGGAGAGTTCCCATGCCGGAGCCTGTTCCTCCTCCCAGCGAATGCGTGAGCTGGAAGCCCTGCAGACAGTCACAGCTCTCGGCTTCCTTACGGACCACGTCCATCACCGAGTCCACCAGTTCGGCTCCCTCCGTGTAGTGACCCTTAGCCCAGTTATTACCAGCTCCACTCTGACCTACCAGCAGGACACAAAATACATTTACAACAATACTTCGTGACCCATACATAACTAAAATACTGCATATAATAAAACTGCATTATGCTAAAGTGTTTGAAAACCATACATGTTAGAGTCCTTAATAAACACTGGGTTTCCTAGACTAGTCACCTTGAACAGGAAATGCTCAAAACCTCTGCCGGAATGACAACAGGTAATTACGCAAGTAAACACGTTTCCATCCACAACATATTCTGTAAATGTTGGGACGTTTTTAAATTTGAATAATTTAAACTAAAAGACTCAAATCACATGAGCCAATGTTTTATTCACAATAGAACAAAAATGTTTGAATGTAGAAATGTTACACTTATCCACTAAATGAGCTCATTTCAAATGTGATGCCTGCTACAGGTCTCAAAAAGACATTTTGAAAACATTCAGCTGGGAGAACATCTAGCAACTAATTAAGATAATTGACATCAGGTCTGTAACATGTTTACTTCTGAGAGACTCTGCCTCTCTAATACATCCCTTTTATAGCTAAAGATCGGCAGACGCTTTCCAATCTGTGATTGTGGAACACTTTAAAAACAACGTTCCTCAATGTCAAATTGCAAAGGCTTTGCAAATCTCATCATCTACAGAGCATAACATCATCAAAAGATTCAGAGAAACTGGATAATCTCTGCGCGTAAGGGACAAGGTTGAAGACCTTTGTTGGATGCCAGTGGTCCTCAACCTCAGACGACACTGCATCACTCATCGGCATGATTCTGTCATTGACATTACTAAATGGGCCCAGGAATACTTCCAGAAACCACTGTCTGTAAACTCAACCCACCACGCAATCTGCAGAATAATTAATTAAGTTAGATTTATATTGCGCTTTTCTAGACACTCAAAGCACTTTAAATAGTAAGCGGGGTATCCCCTCATCCACCACCAATGTGCAGCATCCACCTGGATGATGCTACGGCAGCCATTTTGTGCCAGAACGCTCACCACACACCAGCTTATTGGTGGAGAGGAGACCGAGTGATGCAAGCCAATCAGTGCATGGGGATGATTAGGAGGCCACGGTGGTCAGAGGACAATGGGCGAATTTGGCCAAGATGCTGGGGTTATACCACTACTCTTTTTCGAAGGACATCCTGGGATTTCTAATGACCACAGAGAGTCATTGTGGGAAAGTGTTCTATGAGCAGACGAGCCCAAATTTGTCATTCTTATCGGAAACCACGGACGCCGAGTCCTCCGGCTAAAGAGGAGAGAGACCTTCCAGCGTGTCATCAGCAATCAGTTCAAAAGCCAGCATCTCTGATGAGATGGGGGTGCATAAGGTATGGGCAGCTTGCATGTTTTGGAAAGCACTATGAATGCTGAAAGGTATATAAGAGGTTTTAGAGTAACATATGCTCCCCTCCAGATGACGCATTTCAGCAGGACAATGCAAAACCACATACTGCAGCTATGACAACAGCATGGCTTTGTAATAGGAGAGTCTATGTGCTGAATTGACCTGCCTGCAGTTCAGATCTTTCATCTATAGAGAACATTTGGAGCGTCATTATACATCAAAGATGACCACGAACTCTTCAGCAGCTGGAAACCTATAATAGGCAAGAATGAGACCATATTCCAACACCAAAACCAGAAACTCATAACCTCGATGCCCAGACGTCTTCAAATGGTTTAGAATAGACGACGCTACACCATGGTAAACATGCCACCGTCCCAGCTTTTTTGAGACCTGCATCATGAATCACATTTGAAATGAGCTCATTTTGTGCATACAATGGTAAAAATGTCTCGGTTTGAATATTTCTTATGGTATCTATGTTCTATTGTGAATAAAGTTTTGGCTCATGTGATTTGAAAGTCTTTTAGTTTTATTCAAATTTAAAAAGCATCCCAACATTTCCGAAATTCTGGTTCTATCTATCAGAGGTATATTCAACATTCAAAATAAAATCATTGCATAACAATACTAAATATAATCAAATATAGATATTTGCATGCAATGAGATACAAGTGAAAGATGTTTATTTACCAAAAACAAAGTTGTCAGGTCTGAATATCTGTCCAAAAGGACCGGAGCGGACAGAGTCCATGGTTCCTGGCTCTAGATCCACAAGGATGGCACGAGGGACGTACTTTCCCCCTAAAACAGACAACCAGAAAACACACCTCCAACATTAGGGTTTGTTTGTATGTTGTACTTCTTTGTTTGGAGATTAGGTGTCTAAGTATATTTGCCGGGCTTAACTAACAGACATTTGATGTTCCCTGTGCTAAACAAGTGTGATGTTCCTACCAGAGGCTTCATTGTAGTAAACATTGATGCGGTCCAATTGCAGGTCATTGTCTCCATGGTAGCTGCCAGTGGGGTCAATACCATGTTCATCACTGATCACTTCCCAGAACTGAGAGAGAACAAGAAACAGAAACCAAAAAACAATTGTCTCACTGTCTGATACGGTGTAATAGGGCAAATTTTGAACAAAGCTTGGTGTTGTCATGACACACACATGTCATGACACACAACACATTTAAATTAATCTGGCTGAACAATGTGTTAATGTTATGTGTATGGACTCGTTTTTGCTCCACATTAGCTTCCTGTTCACTAATTTTTGCCTCACAAAAGCCACAAAGCCTTCTAAGACAGTAACGGCTTATGTCGTGCTTGAGCTTTAGGTAGGATCAAAGGTGGAAGTCAAGTTGCAAAATGTTTAGGTTTTATTATTATTATTATGTAATACTATTATTTTTATCTTAGTTTTAGGTTGTACTATGTTTACCTTATTTGTATTTTTTATGTAATATAGCAATTACATGCACTAAATGGGTTTAGTTCTCAGTTATTAATATATGCCATTTCAGCAATAAAAAATTATTTTTTTCTAAAAAAGGAAACAAATTAAGTGTTTTCTGAGAATATTAACTGAAGAGACGAACTGATTTTCATTTTTGGGTAAACTATCGCTTTAATTAGGATGATACACACAATCGTACTGGACACAGCCACTTAATGTGCTAGAATTAAATGGGTAAATAATAATAAGTAAATAGTCTTTCAAACAACATGGGCTTTAATACAATACATGCATTTAATTTCATTCAGTTTGGTGCATTCAGTAAGACCTTTAGTAATATGAGCATTGTTTGCTCTTTACAGGTGCAGAAAATCAAAGCTCGAGTATTGAACTCGCTGGACTTGATTTGGTTAGACATGCGGCACAATGACCGACACAATGAGAAACAACCAGGAACAGTACTCACGGATTACCTTTAAATTATTCATAGTAACAATTAGGTAATATTTTTTTTTTTTTTAAGTACTAAATGTTTCATTCCAAAACTTCCCCATTTACCAATGTGTTTTTCTAAACACCTTTTAAATTGTTCATGTTTTAACCTTTATTTATTAAATGTTACAGTCCAAGTGTAATTATAAATGCTATTTTCCTCATGCCAGCTTGATTAAGCTATTTAATGGACTTTAAAATTGCCTTCATAATACGGAGGTGTTTATAGATTTAAGTCGTGTTATTTGTGTATTATAATCTAAGTAAACGTTGGGTCTAGGTAACGTTATCCATTTTAAGTTATATACATATGAACAGGGCAGTAGATACACAATCCCTGATAAGAGAGAATGTAGGTCGAGTCCGGTGTCCTGACATCTCATCTTACTAGATTTTCCTATCAGGGCGGACTGCGCATGCGCACACCAATATTGCGCCCTTTTTCTCATGCTGAACAACATTATTTAATTTATCTGCATTACTGTACGGGTAGGTTTAGGGTTAAAAAAATAGGTTGAAAAAAATAATGTATTGTTGGTTTCTGGTAGCTGTATCCATTCAAGTCAAAACCGTGAATATAATACATAATTACTGTACTTGCATTACTGAAACTGGCCCGAGTGCATGAGGTAACGTTAGATGTCTATCAGCAAACGTCAAATTGCTAAGTTTCCACTAGACGTCCTCTTGACAATAAACAAGTATCTAATCCTAAAATATCGGTTTGGGTTTTTAAATAGTTGTTTTTCGTTGTTGGTGAAATGTTATTTTGGTTTCCGATCACAAAGAAGAGGCAACGCAAGATCCTAAAGAAGATGGCGGCCACAAAGATTAGGTCACGTGACTGAAGCCCATGAGTAGGCTTATACAGAAGGCGAGCACCACACCTCAAAAACAATACATGGCAAATGTCGCAGTGAAATGAACACTGAAATACAATGCAATCAGACAGTGATATTTTCTATTAAACCGGCTGTTATTTTAGCTTATTCACAATATTCGTGCGATATTTTGATGATTGTAAACCGAGTCCGTCACACCCTGAAATCAAGATGCGCATCTCAACTATTGTGCTGTAATGAAAAACCCTTTCACCTTATTTACAAAGAGATTTACAAATATAGACATAGGAGACTTAAATAATTGATTTTGCGACAGTAAAAGCACAAAATAATATTTTGATCATTATAAAAATGAATGGACATTTGTTGAAAAAACAGGCTCTTTATTGTGTATTACCTTCGACCCGATCTGGTTGCCGCACTGGCCCGCCTGCAGGTGCACGATCTCACGCATGATGATTTCAAAGCGAAGGAAAAACGACGAGAAGAAACGGTCAAATCTCAATGGCTCCTTTTCAAACCTCTCTGGTAGACTGCCTCGCTGAGACTAGCGCGCGCTCCCGTCCCACAGCCATATACTGTTCCGGGTCTGACGTCATCGAGCAGGGCGTGGTGTGTTCGCTACGAGCATGCGCAGTTTAAGCGCTCTGTGAAACCCGCAAACGCGTGTCAGCGGCACCATCTTAAAGTCAAAATCAGCTTTATTGTCAATTCTGCCACATGTTCATACAGATAATTGAAATTGCGTTACTCTAAGACCCTTGGTGCATACAGATAACAATACACATTAACAGTAGGATGTAAAATACAGATAAATATGGTCCCATAAGAATGTCACAAACACTGGTGATTAGTCTTTATAAAGCATTATCCCTCACTTTTAGCTCAGGAAGTCCCTAAGTGACATATAATGAACACCCAGGTTTCAGTTATGTGACAATGTGTGCATTTTATGTTGCCATGACAACATTTCCAAAATGGTGTCCTGACTGGTTAGCACATGTTCAGGGTCAGCAATTTTTAAAACACTTGTTTTTGTTACTAAAGGTATGTTTCAACCCATGCAACAATTCTAATATTTTAATAACATAGATTACGCTAGATTTTACGCTAGATTTTAATACATTTCTTGAACAAATTGACATATCAAAGTTACAAAGATATTGTGGTGAGATATATGTCACATCGGGCTATTAACCTTATACAAGTAGGAGGAATTTTGATGTGATGTATTTGTCACATTAACCAATGTGTTTGCTGCTGACCTTTGATGATCCAGTTCAACCATACTAATAAGCAACAATGACTTTAGATAAACTAATAATTGTGCTTCATTGTGTTTTATTGCTGAAGAGTGTTGAACTTCTCCTGTGTTCTTCTGTACAGACGTGATTTACTCGTCCTTCAGTCTGAGGTTTATTCATTACACTTTTTGGTGTGAAAGGCTTTTACATTTGCTATAAATATAACTTCTTGTATTAAAAACAAACAATCAAGCCCTGCTCATATTTAAAAAGTAACGAGAAAGTAACGCAAAAGTAACTGTAACGCATTACTTTCCATAAAAAATAACTAAGTAACGTAATTAGTTACTTTTTTAGGGAGTAACGCAATATTGTAACGCATTACTTTTAAAAGTAACTTTCTCCAACACTGTATATAAATACATATATAGAATACAACTATTACAAATATATAAATGAGAACATGTAAAAAAGATAAAGTAGCATAAGGCATATGGCAGATTGAGTCAAACCAGTGAAATAAACTAAGTGCAGATATATTTGGTGTAGTGCAAAAGAGCTTATCAGTCTGTTTAAAGGGACAAAAGCTCGTAGAGCAGTCTTTATTCAAACTGTCACGAGAGGTGGTTGAATGCGGACAGTCTCGAGCGATGGTTTCGCTGTATGTCGCTCTAATGTTATTGGTACGCACGTCTGGACATATCTCATATAATTAACAACACGAACCATAAATGTATGACTCAACCTCACTTTAGACTACCAACAGTTTATTTTCCACGCATCCTTTTTATGTCGTTGCAGTCCAATCATTTAAAACTGTAATTCAGTGAGATCGCTCCGGAAGTCGGTCCTGTCTTGCGCTCGAGACGGTGACGCGGGAGCGCCGCTGACAGATTCTTCACTCCTATTGGTTGTGGCTCGCGAAATTCGCTGCTCATTTGCATAAAGCTAAGGTTTTGTTGCTTGACCCGTATCGCTTGACACGCCCACATCCCGTCAACTGTCGCCGTTAGTCACCAGCTCTCTCCATTGAAAACGAATGTGATCATGTCGGTCTGTGTCGCTTGCGGTGTGAACGTGGCTTGATGCTGTACAAAGTGACTGTTGCTGGTCACTGTGTGTGTGTGTGTGTGTGTGTGTGTGTGTGTGTGTGTGTGTGTGTGTGTGTGTGTGTGTGTGTGTGTGTGTGTGTGTGTGTGTGTGTGTGGGGGGGGGGGGGGTGTGTGTGTGTGTGTGTGTGTGTGTGTGTGTGTGTGTGTGTGTGTGGGGTGGGGTTCAGAGAGTGCGTGGGCAAAGAGCGGAGGGGGGGCAGAGCCTGATGCAGTATGAAGCTGTCCTTCAGTCTGCTGGTCCTCGTCTGGAGACTCCGCAGTCTCCTCCCTGATGGCAGCAGACTGAAGCTGCTGTGTGTCGGTGGGTGGGATCAGCTGCAATGCAGAGGGCTTAGCGGTTGAGACGGGTGCTGTAAATGTGCCAGAGGGAGGGGAGAGAGACACAAACGAGCTTCTCAGCTGCTCTCACTATGCATTGGATGGTCTTGTGGCAGGACGCGTTGCAAGCAACATACCACACAGTGATGCAGCTAGTCAGAATGCTCTCGATGGTGCCTCTCTACACAGGCCGTGTTTTGGCTAATCGAGAGGTGCCGGTGTTGTCATGCCACTGGGTTGAAATATGGATGTTGTCCCTAGACTGCCTGCATAGCAGCCCCACTCTTTTTATATATTATTTTCTCGCAGCCCATATTATTATTTTAACCAGACCATATCAATAATAAATTTGCAATGGATAATGAATCATTATTTTTTTGCGCAAGTCATTGCTTATTTATTGTGAACGCAGCTGTTTGGGGAAGGCTTTAAGACCAAGCGGAATCCTCTGACGGTGATTCACTTTCACTATCCGCATTTTAATGGTGTATCAACACGGATTGTTAAAATATGCCTTAAATGTTTGTATTTGAATAATGTAAAAAAAATAACTTTCACTATCCGCGTTTAGATTGTGCCATGTCAGTTAGGGCGAATGCAAACAACGTATTGATCATGAGCCCAACATCCAGCAAGGCAGGACAACATTCAGTCTACCTGAGGAAAGACGTATTTCATTGTAAGTTAATGCTGTTAATTAGAGAGAGAAAATACATTTAAAAAAGACAATTCTAGCGTATTCTTAAACTTGGACCTTATTATTGAAGTGCAAATCCAAGCAGCAGAAGCAGGCCACACTCTCTAATTTTCCTGAAATACATTTTTTTTCATTCATTCAAAGGCTATATGGGGGAGTGATAATGGGTTGCTATATAATATTTTAAGTGCCATTGTTTAAGAAAAAATTGTTGATTGACTGATGTTTCATACACCTTTAGTTTTTACGCTTTCAACTTTCATGCTATTTGTAATTTCACGGTATTTTCACTTAATTACTAAACTTGTGAAGTCACAACTCTATAATGGTACAATTTACTCAGGCCAGTTACATTTTTTTTGTATGATATTAAAATTATTTTCAGAATAATTTTACATGAATAGGTTAAACAAAACCATTGTGATTTATTTCTGAGATTTTTTTTTAACTGCAGGTAGACAGCAATAGTATTATTATCAATAATTTTCTTAAATAATAAACCCTATTTTCTTAAAGAATAAAAGCGAAAGAATCACAATTGTCCCGTATTTTCCATTTCTGAAGTTAATTGGCAATGATGACAATAATTATCGTATGACTCCGCTGACAGCAGCACCTTGCTAAAAAAAATACAAATAAAATATAGATATGCGAGCAAATAAAATAATAGGTAAAAGTGGATAATAGAAAGCGCAAAGGCAGCACTGAAAAGGCCAGTACAAAAAAAAAAAAACAGGTGGGCCGGTCTAAAGGTGCGTTCACACCAGACGCGAATGAAGCGCGCTATTCGCGCGTAGTTGGAAGATGTATATACAGCTCCGGGTACCCACATACAACAACGATTAATTTGTCCTCCATTGTTGTTTCGTATTTTCTGCCTCTGCTCGTAATGACGTCACTGCTAGAGCAAGCTCCTGATTGGTTAACACGGCGTGAATATCCGCCAAAGTTCAGATTTTTCAACTCGCATGATTCGTGCTATTCGCGCGTCAAACGCTCAATTTGCGTCGCGTAATTCGCGGCATTCGCGCCGCCTCATTCACGCGAATAGCGCCGTAGGATTGTCTATTGCGTCTTTGCATTGACTTAACATGTAAATAATTCGCGTGTAACGCTTCATTCGCGTCTGGTGTGAACACACCTTAAGGCATGAAACTCCAGGGCTGTAAATGAGTCCCACTCCGGCCCTGGGTGTACGTGAGGGGCAGGTGCGCCTTAAGATAATCAGAGGCTGCTAGTGCATTACGATCGACCTCCCTATCCCAGAAAACCTTTTATTTATATATACATTTTTTAACTTCCTGATAATTATTTGTCAAATTTCGAACCCTGTCTTCAACCCTGCTCCTGGGGACCCACTCTCCTGGAAAGTTTATTTCCAACCGGCTTCAGCACACCTGCCTGCTAATTTTCAAGCAGTCTTGAGGAGCTTGATTGGCCGCTTCAGGTGCGTTTGATTAGGGTTGTAGCTAAACTATTCAGGATAGTGGGTCCCCAGGAGCATGGTTGAAGACCTCTGGTCTAGACAAGAAGTTAAAGTGGCGCACAAAGTGTCAGTTGCAGTGTTCACATCCAGAGCTGAGAAATAGGTAGGTGAGGGAAGAGACGAGGACACTACCGAGGTAAGATGTGAGGGTGAAAGGGAACGAAGATTTCGCCTAAAGGTAACTGGTAGAGGTGTTGGTGGCTCGGAGGTAGCAAGATGTAGATGTGATGTTTAACCCATCCAAGTGCACACACACCTGGAGCAGTAGACACACACACACAAACAACACACACGCAATTTTTGTGGTTCGGTGCCTTGCTCAAGGGTCTACTTCAGTGACAATGATTCTCAAGGTGAAATGGGCGATTTTTCTAGCCAATTAATTCCGGGTGTTACACAATTACGAACCGAACTCTGTACAATCTCTACTCCAATGTCCGTTTGAGAGGAGACCTTTGGCAGAAAGACTGAAGGTAAAGGAGCTGGGTGCAGATCAGCCTGACGGTTTGATTTACTGTGAAGAATTGTTTGCTGTGCCAGTGTGCCACAGCCCCACCTCATGTTTCCACCAGCCGCCACTGCCTAGCTGTATGAAGGCCCACCTCATCTCCAGCTCTGAAGGCAGTATTTCCAAGCCTTCAGGAGGCTGTAGACCTCTCCTGTTAGCCACGGCTTCTGGTTGACCCGGACAGTGATGGTCTACATCATCATGCACTTGGTGATGTAGGCAGTGACAGTCTCTGAGTACTCCTGGAGGTCTGTTTTGTTATTGTATGTGGCCGCCTGCTTAAACATATTCCAGTCAGTGTCTCTGACGGCCCTTCCGGCCACACTTGTATCTGTTTGTGAACTGGTTTGGTGAGTTCAACGATCGGTCTGTATGCAGGCATTAGCATGACAGTGATGTGGTCTGAGTTGCCAGGATGGGGGAGGGGTAGGGCTTTGTAATCTCCTCTCTGGGTGGTGCCAGGATGAGAAAAGCATCTGCGTGGGCTGTCTGCTGCTCACTGATGTGCTGGTAGAGTTCCTTCAGTGCCTCACTCCTGTTTTTGTGTTTGGAGCTGGGAGGGATGTATACAGCAATGAGCAGATTTGTGAAGATCTTGTTGAGTTGGTATCATTTTCTTGCATTTCTAACAAGAATATCACGTCTAATAGTAAACAGTGCGGAAGGAACAAATAAGACGAAATTAATAAAAACTCATGTGGCACATTATTGATTGAGAATGTTTTTCATATGACTGTAGGTTGCAAACAGACACTGTTGCTTGTTTGTTGTCACACGCACACACACGCACACACACACACTTTTGAATTTTTCATTAAAAAATGTTTATAACATGTAATTATTTCAAAAAAAAAAAACATATACATTAGTATACATACAGATGTGTTTATATATATATATATATATATATATATATACACACACACACAATACTTATATAATTTGTATATTTTTATCTTATTTTTTATAGCTAATATAAAACTTAGAACTTTCTAACTTTTTTTTTTTAACAGTTTTTAACAGTTTTATACTTTAATGCTTTAATATTAATTTATTTCTGTGATCAAAGCTGAATTTTTCCAGTCTTGAGGGTCACATGATATATTTGATGCTCAAGAAACATTTCTGATTATTATCAATGTTTTAAACGTTAGTGTACATTTTTTTGCATGATTCACATATGAATAGGAAGAACAAAAGAATAGCATTCATTGGAAATTTCCATAGTTTGACTCCGAACACAATGTTTCCCATCATTTGAATTTCAATCATTTGAATGTCGTGACTAGTGGAAACAACTTTGAGTGTCATGGCGAAGGCTGTGAATACTTATGTACATGTGATTTAAAAAAATATATATTTTTTATAAATTAGTAAAGACTTCTAACAAACTTATTTCTCATTGTCATTATGGAGTGTTGTTCGAATTTTGTGGAACATACTTAATTGAATCTACTTTGGATTGGAATAAGGCTGTAACATAACAAAATGTGGTAAAGTGAAGCGTTGTGAATGGGTACAGCGGTGTTGTATGTTGGTGGAGAACCAGAGCCTGTGTGCTTCAGCGCCATCTCCATGTGAAGATCTTGAAAGAGGTGTGGGCCAGATATTAATTGCCATGAAGTGGCCACACAAGTTATACATTTTATTTTGATGACCTATTATATAGGCCTACTATACTATTGTTGTTTTTCCTTTAGTCAGGTTAATACAACTCAGTTCAATTGCAATTTATATCTGTTGTCTTTTTAGGTCACATAATGAAAAACAGTGTTTATAGAAAATCTTAAAGTGAATTTCATTAAAAAAATAACTATTAATATGTTAAGATGTATTTGTCTCTTCAACCCCGTCACACCTACATTTTTTAGGTTTATTAAAAAGTCATTACATTTTTGTTGAACTCAGTCGGAAATGTTCAGAACAATCACAAGAATACTGATTTTAGTTCAAATTCTGAAGTTGGCCCACTTCTTTGAACAAATATGATGAAGTTGATGTCACAAAAAGTTCAATTTCAGGCATTAGTAATGCAACAGTGTGAAATTTTAATGTAAATTTTATATTTTCAAATTCTGAATTGGTGTGAGGGACATCTGATTAATAGGAAAATCTTGATTTCATTACAAATACATGTTATGATCATATTCAGAGAGCTCCCATGGTGTCCATAACGGGGTTGAAGATTAATAGTGCCCATATCTTAAAATAATAATATAGGGATTTGATGCCTGAGGTGGAAAAATCTGTTTTTCTGGAAGTTAAATATGTCATTAATGCTGTGGGGTGTTCAGAAAATACATATTTTTGGGTAAAAAATAAATAAATATGTATATATATATATATATATTTATTTAGATAGGTTTTTATACAAAAACAGTTTTTTATGTAAATTCACTTTATAAACGTGAATCTTTTTTATTTTGTTTTAATTTATTTATATAAATTTAAAAAATATCATAAATCCTCCCAAAACTACATGAATGTGGAGTAAAAACATTAATACAAAATATTTTCTTTTAATAAATTAATAGTTTTAAAATTACATTTTATTGCCTGGACCCCAAATCCATAAGTGCGTTTTTTTCACACGAACATAATTTCAAGATATCATTCCAAATAAATGTTTTTTTGTAGATTTAGAAGGTGTTAACCACCATACAAAGTATCATGGCATTTAGACAAAGATAACGTTTTTTTTTTTGTTCAGCAATTGTCAATTGTGGGTCAAAAAGACCCCGAAAAGCGTAAAGAGTTAAACTGCGCATGTTCCTATCGATCAAACCACGCCCTGCTCGATGACGTCATGCGCGGAACAGTATATGGCTGTGGGACGGGAGCGCGCGCTAGTCTCAGCGAGGCAGTCTACCAGAGAGGTTTGAAAAGGAGCCGTTGAGATTTGACCGTTTCTCCTCGTCGTTTTTCCTTCGCTTTGAAATCATCATGCGTGAGATCGTGCACCTGCAGGCGGGCCAGTGCGGCAACCAGATCGGGTCGAAGGTAATACACAATAAAGAGCCTGTTTTTTCAACAAACGTCCATTCATTTCGGTGGTTTATGAATGATCAAATATTATTTTGCGCTTTTACTGTCGCAAAATCAACGATTTAAGTCTCCTATGTCTATATTTGTAAATCGCTTTGTAAATAAGGCGAAAGGGTTTTCATTACAGCACAATAGTTGAGATGCGCATCTTGATTTCAGGGTGTGACGGACTCGGTTTACAATCATCAAAATATCGCACGAATATTGTGAATAAGCTAAAATAACAGCCGGTTTAATAGAAAATATCTTTGTCTATGCTTTGTCTATTAGCATTGTATTGTTTTTCAGTGTTCATTTCACTGCGACATTTGCCATTGTCTGTGAGGTGGGGTCGCCTTCTGTATAACGTTAAGCCTGCTCATGGGCTTCAGTCACGTGACTTAATCTTTGCGGTGTTCTGTCGATTTGTGCTACCTCCCATTAAAACAGTGGATATGCAATTCGACAACGAAAAATACTACCTGTCAAATTATGTTTTATTAATATGTACAACTAACACAACCCTAAGCCATACCCTTACAGTATTTCACATACAGTAATAATTACGTGTTATATATTCTACCGATTAGATTGTGTTTTATTAACATCTAACGTTACGCCTACCCGTACAGTAATGCAGATACATTAGATCTTGTTCAGCATCAGAAAAAGGACGCAATGTAGATCATGTGCGCATGCGCAGTCCGCCCTGATAGGAAAATCTGACGAGATAAGATGTCGGGACACCGGACTCGACCCAGTTTCATTCTCTCTTATCAGGGATTGTGTAGATCTACTGCCCTGTTCATTTGTATATAACTTAGAATTGATAACGTTACCTAGACCCAACGTTTACTTAGATTATAATACACAAATAACACGACTTAAATCTAGAAACATCTCAGTATAATGAAGAGATTATGAAGGGAATTTTAAAGCCCATTAAATAGCTTGATCAAGCTGGCATGAGGAAAATGTATTTACAAAACCATGCAATTACTCTAAAAACAGCAGTTATACAATAAATATAGATAAAATATATAACCCCTTGTAAAATTACCCATGCTTTTAATTTAATGAATGCAGCATTTATAATTACACCTGGACTGTAACATTTACATTTATGCATTTAACAGACGCTTTTATCCAAAGCCACTTACAGCGCATTCAGGCTATACATTTTTTGTTCCCAGTAGATCAGCAGTTTGTGAAATACTCAGACCCGCCCGTCTGGCACCAACAACCATTCAACATTCAACGTCACTTAAATCCCTTTCTTCCCCGTTCTGATGCTCGGTTTGAACTTCAGCAAGTCATCTTCACAACATCTAGATGCCTAAAGTGCATTGAGATGCTGCCATGTGAGCAATTTGTGTTACCAAGCAGTTAAGCAAGTGTACCTAATAAAGTGGCCAGTGAGTGTGTATAGATGGATGGATAGATAGATATTCCGTTTTATTTCTTTCTAAATTCAGTTTTTTCTGTAAAAAAATCACGCGCTTACCAGCAAATCCCTGAGAACGCGCTACAATCCCGACGAGTCATAGCAACAGAGCGGAGACGCCAAAGCTGCGGAGAACCGCTCGCCCGAAAGCTTCCGTCACTGACCTAGATTTACACAAAATTACAGTTTTCAAATAAATCATTTTACATACTTATTCCCAACACTTTATTAAGCTTTAAGTCACATCTCAAATGATAAGGTATCAACTTATAATCATGTTTATATATCAATTAGCCCGTGAACTCATTCTCTCAGACGGCCTGGGTATGCGGCGCATTCATAGTTTATATGGACCGCTGTTTAGGGTGGGTGGGGGGGCGATATGACCAAAATCTTATATCATGATATAGTGATTTCTTTTTTTTTTTTTTTTTTAAAGGTTTTTATATTACATTAAAATCTCTGATACCATATAATTTTCATAATCCTTTTAACCAATGTCAATATCAAACTAATACAAGCCTAAAGAGCGAGAGAAAAAACAACTAAATGTAGATCAGAAACTTCTTGTCACATCGGGCTTGAATAGTCAGAGTCATATCTATATTTGCAGCATTGTTTTTCTGCTGTATTTTAGTGAAAGTAAGCTATAATTTTGCTGCTCACCATGTCATCGCAGCTCTTGAACTTGGCGCCGACGCACGTCCGTGGAGAGAGAGAGGCAGCACATAGAGATGAAAGAGCTTGAATAAAGCACGTTTGGCTTTAGATAAAAAATACTAGAGGATATAGTGCTGAAAATATTTACCAGAAACGACAGAGCGCTTGTTATGTGATCCGCTCCGCCGTTTTAACGCGCTGCTCACTTAAAATAGTGCTGCTGTTACAGCTCGCGGTGCGGATGGATGCCGGGGTGTGGATGCACTTATAGAAGTATTTAAGGATAAAAACCTGAGTTGCTTTTAAAATATTCACGAGTCCTTTTCCTCGAGTGGAGTCAAGTCTGGAGTCAATTCAGGTCGAGTATAAAAATGCGACTCGAGTACCCATCTCTGCCTCGCGGGTTGCATCAGACACATTTTGTTTGCATTAATTATTTTCTTATATTAAGTATGCTGATATACATGGTGTTTAGCATAAACACTATTTTAAAGGAGCATTAAAATGTTCATTGTATAAGGAATCATTTTTGTGATTATTTATATAACATTATTACATATGTTATATAAAGCTTTAAGCATCAGAATCTGTATCGGTCGATGACTTGACAAGAAATCGGTACTCGGTATTTGCTGCAAAAATCTTGATCGGAGCATCCCTAATATGCATATAGGTATACATACACATGCACACACATACATCAGGTGCATGGTCACACAAGGTTGCTTTACTAGGCCTGACAAACAAAACTAGGACAAACATGAACAAAAGGCTGGTTGGATTAAATTGCATCGATGTTGCATCATTAACTACACACATCATAAACCCCTTTTAGAGTCTTGGACTAAACTCCTATTTAACCTGGGGTTTAATAAAAATACATTTTAAGGAGGGAGGGAGACACAGAGACCTTGCTGCTGACATTTTCTCAAAAGTGCACATGACTTGTAGTGGGCAAAAACCTCACAATAAAGCACACATTAAATCAAATAAAACAAAACACAGTCAATTCATATTAATACAGTGAAACTATAAACTTAAGTGATCAATATTTTACATATTTTAGTTTAAAGGACACACAGTAAGAAACGGATGCAGCCCTAAAATGGCGCCGCTACACACCTCAGCACAACACGTGTGCCAGTAGCTAACATTCAACTATGGCTGATATTATTTTAACTTGATGTTGCATGAGAAGTCTTGGTTAAATGAAATAAACCGAGGTTTGAAGTACACATGCAGGTCAATAAACACACATTTTATCGTCACAAATAACTTGGAGACAAATGTAAACTTGTGTGTTGTTTAAACTTGGGCTTGAAAACAATCCAAACTTGTTTTTTTAAGACTGAGCAATCATGATGCGACTTACCAGATACTTTGCTGCCAATGATGCAGCTCCGCCCTGCAGCATCATGTGCAATGAGTGATGCAACAGCCAATGGCGAGCCTTCCCAATTTATGCAGAAATTTAACTAATGATTTTAACTCCGTTACACACACACACACATATATATATATATATTTGTATGTTTAGATTCTTATTTGTGTTAATATTAATATAGATCTGAAAAAAATACAATTTTTTTAGCAACTGGAATGGTGCCCCCCCTGGGAGTTGGTGCCCTACACAAACTGTGTACTCAGCGTACAGGGAGCAGCGGTACTGCCCATGACATTTACAAATGTAAATATTTTTAAACCAAATGATTAATTGCACAAATGATTAATTAATAAAATTAATCGCACATCTAATTTGGCTGATAAATTACTCAAAAGATAAATTAAAGTCATTGTTGTTTAAAGCATTAAACAGACTTTACAAAAAGTAGCTTCAGCAAGAAATATTTAGTTTGATAAAATGTATTACATACTCTTTGGGACCATGAGGGTGAGTAAATGAAGACAAAATTGTCATTTTTGGGTTGGCGAACTATACCTTTTATACTAAACTCCGAAACAGGGAGAGAATTGAGTCACATTTTCAGCTCAATGACTCTCGACGCATGTGGCAGGGACTTAAGACCATCTGTTCCTCTGGAAATAAATCCACCACAGAGCTGAGAGCAGATCCGTTGCTGGCCGACGAGTTAAACATCTTCTACGGCTGCTTTGAATGTAATGCGCGACTCTGCTGATCAGCGCGTCAGGAAGCAGCAGACAGAGCAGTGATGAACATGTTATCACCATGTCGGAGGGAACTAAAGAGAGTGAACGTCAGGAAAGCAGCAGGACCTGATGGGATTACTGGCCGCGTTCTGAGGTTCTGCACTGATCAGCTTGCTGGTTTGTTTACTTCCATCTTTAATGAGTCCCTCGCTACCTCTTTGGTTCCCACCTTCTTTAAAAAAATCTGTCATCATCCCTGTGCCCAAGAACAGTAAACCCTCTTGCCTGAATGACTATCGTCTAGTTGCCTTTACATCAATAGTCATGAAGGCTTTTGAGAGACTTGTAAAGAACCACATTTGCTCCTCCATCCCTGTTACTTTGGACCCTCTTCAGTTTGCCCAAATAGATCTACTGACGATGCCATCTCTTACCTCACACATACATTGACTACAACAATGGGAACCATGTAAGGCTGCTATTCATTGACTATAGCTCAGCTTTCAGTACTAACTTCTCGTTTGGCTGTCAACAGAGGTAGTCGCTTTGATTTCACTCCCCGCCCTACCCTTTTTTTCCTCCCTGCTGGCTTCTGCTGTCTCGTCTCATCTATTGAAGAGACTCCTTCTGCACGGCTCTCCAAACTAGAAAATTATGGATTTGATCAACTGGTCTCTCAGCGCGATTGACACCATCTTCTCAACGAGAAGTCTGGGTTCTGGGGAACCTGTTTGTCCTGACGGGACGTTCGCGGCCGGATATACGAGGGATGCATGGGAGAGGTGGCAAATCGTATGTCTGGCGGCTCTGTCCGTGGAGGACGCTGAGGATATCTACCTTTTCGGCACCATGATAACAGGTATTCTGCTGTTTGGATTAGGCTTTACCCTGGGTTATCGAAAAATTAAGAAGACGGGAACAGCTGTTCAAAGTCTCACAAGGCTGCCCGTTTTGATTGAAGCTGTGGGAAGAGCGGTCAGCAATGAGACTGAGACTATAAACCGGAATATGGATACCATCATGATGAAACTCGCTGCTTTGGAAGTGAAATTTGGTGATTTCAGAGATCAGAATGGACAAAGAGAATGAGCTGTGGAAATTTTGCAGCTGTTCGCCCCAAAAGTCATAACAACTTAATCTTATCTTTCTGGCTCCCCGTACCAGCGCCTTGGCCAAGGCCGTCTGGTTTCACCACCCTGAGAGAGCGATGCAGTGAAGACTCTCTTGTTCCCTTCCCCCATTACAGACATTACTCCCCTCCCCCATTCAACTGCCTCTGAAAATGCTTTGTACCGCCACTAGGGCGAGCAGGTCTGAGACCGGCGCCGCAATGGCACTGGACCGGATGGCTGCTTGCCAGAGCTGGATATGTTCCCCATGTTGCAATGTCATGTGTTTTATGGTATATGTGCTTTTGTGCTGAGGTGTTTTTTTTTTTTTTTCTGTTCTCAGACTGTACTCCAAATGGAGCATAGTCTGGGGGTTAAAAAATTTTTTTTCCTCCTCTCTCTCCTCATGTAAAAAGCTGTATTTTCTAAATACCCTGTCTCCTGTTCTGTCTACCCCGTTGTCATATGTATGTTGTGTATGTATGGACAGGTTGATGGCTAATTTCGCTGGTACTTGTACTAGTGACAATAAAGGGCTACTACTACTACTACTACTACTACTATAGTCCCCATCAAGCTAGCTTTTAAACTCACAGACCTTGGGCTAAACTCTTCACTCTGTGACTGGATTCAAGACTTCCTCACCTGCAGACCTCAAGTGGTGAAAGTAAGGCAGTTCATCTCCAACTCCATCACCATCACCCTGAACATAGGAGCCCCACAGGGCTGTGTCCTGAGTCCCCTACTCTACTCTTTCTAAACACACGACTGCGTGTCCTCTCACAGCTCCACTTCTATTGTCAAATTTGAATCAAGAAAGCCAGACAAAGACTGCACCATCTGCGACAGCTGAGGAAATTCAGGGTCTCGCCAGCAATCCTGAAAACTTTCTATTCAGGAACCATAGAAAGTGTATTGACTCAACATATCTCAGTGTGGTATGGAAACCTCTCCAGTCAGGACTGCAAAGCTCTGCAGAGAGTCGTGCGCTTAGCTGAAAGCATTTCAGGGTCTGCTCTCCCCTCTCTGCAGGACATCTACCTCAAACGCTGCATAAGCAGAGCTGCTAAAATCATCAAGAACTCAAATCACCCCGGTAACCATCTCTTCATTTTACTACCATCTGGCAAGCGCTTCAGGAGCATGATGGCAAAAACTGAGAGACTTCGGAGGAGCTTCTTCCCTCAGGCCGTCAGGATCCTAAACTCAAACTCGGTCTCATAACATCAACATGACTCCATTTTATTAATCACTTAATAATCCATAAGATATTCATTATTCTCTACCATTCATGATTGCTGCTATGTAAATACCCTGTACAACTTGTTAGGCACATTCTTCTTGCACATTCCTGCTTATATTATTATTTATTAAGTCTACAGTATACTGTCCTGCACATTATTTTATTGCACTTTTTATTTAATTTGTTTTATTATTTATTCTTACTTTCTACTTCATTTTTCTCCCATACCTATATTTATGTATATTCTGTTTTATATTTCATATAATTGCACTGTCCATGGAGTGGACGTGACTTACGTTTCACTGCTGATTATATTCTGTATACTTGTGTTTGTGAATAAAAGTCTTGAATCTTTATGTATGGTTCATTGAATCATTAGGCTTGTTTGACTTGAATCGGATCATCATCAGATCGATCAGTGTGTGACCTAAAAGTACCACGAGAGCAGACGATTCCTTATGTTTTTGAATTGCTCTCGCGGTCCTTCAATGTCATACATTGATCGATCTGATGGTGATGATGATCCTCTTCAAATCCAACACGCCAATGATTCACCCAAATCGTTCAAAACATGCATTAAGAAATTTTATTCCGCTGCATGTTGCTCGGAGAAGAACAGTTCTGTCTTTATATTTTCGTTGGCAAAATTTAGCAAAACCGAAAACATTGTCTAAAATAACACTATATTAACGCCTAACTTACTGAACTGTTGGATAAGATCAGTATCACATTTGGACCTGTGTGATATTGCTTAAATATATGAGACCACTGAAACAGGGACATTTTTGCCCCATATCTTGAATTTAAGGGACATTCCAACTACGAGAATAACCCTATCTGATGTGAGCATAAGTATTGGAACAGTTGCCTCACAGGTCTTTCTGCTGTGTCCTGTTGCATTAATTCTCCAGGTATTAAAAGCAGGGAATGTGTCATATCGGTTATATCCATTACTTCTGCATTCTGAATCTTGCATTCGATGATGACACACACAAACCAAGATGAAGATGATGAGCTGACTTTGAGAGAAAAGTAAGCAATTTGGATGCTAAAAGAAAAGAGGAAGTAAATTAGAGCTATAGGAAAAACAAAGGGCATGGAGAAATCAAGAGTTTGGAAACCACCAGGAAACCAAGAACTACCTGATCGGCTGAGAAAACCACAGTAGTTGATGACCGACAAATCATAAAAGCTGTAAAAATGAACCTTAATAAAGACGTGTCTGTAAAATCACCAACAACTTCCAGAAAGCTGGGGTGATGCTCTGACAATCAACTATCCTCAGGATACTTTGACACAGAATAACAGATGCTACACCGCAAGATGCAAATCTCTGACCAGCGCCAAAAATAGATAGGCAATATTAGAGTTAGCAAAAAAGCACAAAGGTGAACCAGAAGGGTTTTGGAACGGTGTTAATGGACCGATGAGTCAAAGATGAACCTTTATCTAAGTCATTGGTTTCAAATTCAATTCCTGGAGGGCCACAGCTCTGCACAGTTTAGCTCCAACAGCTCCAAATCACACCTGCTTGGAAGTTTCTAGTGATCCTGAAGACCTTGATTAGGTGTGTTTGATTAGGGTTGGAGCAAAACTGTGCAGAGCTGTGGCCCTACTGGAATTGAGTTTGAGACCAATGATCTAAGTGATGGGAAACAAAAGTGTGGAGAGAAAAAAGTGAACTGCAAATAATCCTAAGCATACATCTGTAAAACATGGTGGAGGTGGTGTCATGGCATGGGCATGCATGGCTGCCTCTGGAAAAGGAACCTCTCCACTTTACTGATGACTTAATGTATAATGACAGTAGCAGAATGAATTTGGAATGGTACAAAACCATATTGCCTACCAATATCCAAGAAAATGCCACCAGATTCACTGGGAAGTGTTTCATATTGCATTAGAACAATGACCCAAAACACCCTGCCTGTTCAGTCAAGGAATTAATAAGGGCAAGGAATGGAAAGTCTTAGATTGCCCAAGTCAATCTCCAGATTTAAATCAGATTAATAATGAATTTCACCAGCTGAAGAGGAAAGGCTGAAACTCCCTAAAACAAGCAACAATTGGAATTGGCTGCATTATAGACTGGGAAAAGTATTTCAAAGGATGAGACCAAGAGTCTGGTGATGTCTATGGGTCATATGCAAGGGATCTGCAGCTAAATATTTTATATTATATCTGCCTTATGTTCAACTGTCCCAATATTTATGCTCACATCAATGAGTGGGATGAACTCTTAAGTGCTGTTTTTTTTATTTGGTAAAACATGTATGTGTTGAAACGGCTAATAATAAAATGTGACATTCTGTAGTTTTGTCTCATATTCATCTTTTAATCATATTTGCAAATGTCTTGACTCCACAGCCAACAGAGCAATTTTGTCTTTACTATTCCAATACTTATGGAGGGCACTGTATTTGTATATTTGTGTGTATGTGTGTGTATATATGTATAACGGGGGTGTGTATGTGTTTAAAATGTGACAAACTGACATCTAAATTACCCTTGTCCTGAGAACATCCAAGCTTTGTTAAAAATGTGCAATTCTATGGGGCCTCATCTTAATGTAAATCAGTGGCTTAACTGTGATCACTTGTTATCGATTAGCTATTGCAAAAATATTATAGTGGAATGCAAGTTTAATTTTCTTTACAGAACTAGGCCTTTTTAACCAATTTAAACTGTACATTGAAAACCTGTGTCTGCACGCTAAACCTTGTGTGATATTCATTATATTTGAGACAAAAGTGTGACAACCCTGGCCCTATTACACAGTATCAGACAGTGAGACAATTGTTTTTTGGTTTCTGTTTCTTGTTCTCTCTCAGTTCTGGGAAGTGATTAGTGATGAACATGGCATTGACCCCACTGGCAGCTACCATGGAGACAGTGACCTGCAATTGGACCGCATCAGTGTTTACTACAATGAAGCTTCTGGTAGGAACATCATACTTGTTTAGCACAGGGAACATCAAATGTCTGTTAGTTAAGGGGAATGTTCAGCCACGCAAATATACTTACAGATACATAATCTCCTTACAGATACATAATCTCCAAACAAAGAAGTACAATATACAAACAAACCCTAATGTTGGAGGTGTGTTTTCTGGTTGTCTGTTTTAGGGGGAAAGTACGTCCCTCGTGCCATCCTTGTGGATCTAGAGCCAGGAACCATGGACTCTGTCCGCTCCGGTCCTTTTGGACAGATATTCAGACCTGACAACTTCGTTTTTGGTAAATAAACATATTTCGCTTGCATCTCATTTTTTATCTATATTTTATGGAGTATTGTTATGCAATGATTTACTTCTGAATGTTGAATATACCTCTGATAGATTAGATAGATAGAAAGAACCCGAATTCCGGAAATGTTGGGACATTGTTTGAATTTGTTCCCATTCTTGCCTGATATAGGTTTCCTGCTGCTGAAGAGTTCGTTGTCGTCTTTGACATATTTTTTGTTTAATGAAGCATCAAATGTTCTCTGTAGGTGAAAGATCTGGACTGCAGGCAGGCCAATTCAGCACATAGTTCTATTACAAAGCCATGCTGTTGCAATAGCTGCAGTATGTGGTTTTGCATTGTCCTGCTGAAATACGTCATCTGGAGGGGAGCATATGTTGCTCTAAAACCTTTATATACCTTTCAGCATTCATAGTGCTTTCCAAAACATGCAAGCTGCCCATACCGAATGCATTTTTGCACCCCTATACCATCAGAGATGCTGGCTTTTGTACCGAACGCTGATGACATGCTGGAAGGGCTGCCTCCTCTTTAGCCCGGAGGACACGGTGTCCGTGATTTCCAACATGAACTTCAAATTTGGACTAGTCTGACCATAGAACACTTTTACACTTTGGAACAGTCCTTTTTAAATGAGCCTTGGCCCACAGGACACGACAGTGCTTCTGGACCATGTTCACACATGGCTTCCTTTTTGCATGATACAGCTTTAGTTGGCATCTGCAGATGGCACAGCGGATTGTGTTTGCTGACAGTGGTTTCTGGAAGTATTCCTGGGCCCATTTAGTAATGTCAATGACCGAATCATGCCAATGAGTGATGCAGTGTCGTCTGAGGGCCCGAAGACCACTGGCATCCAACAAAGGTCTTCGGCCTTGTTCCTTACGCTCAGAGATTATCCAGTGTCTCTGAATCTTTTGATGATGTAATGCACTGTAGATGAGGAGATTTGCAAAGCCTTTGCAATTTGATGTTGAGGAACGTTGTTTTTCAAGTATTCCACAATCTTTTTACGCACTCTTTCACAGATTGGAGAGCCTCTGCCCATCTTCATTTCTGAGAGACTCTGCCTCTCGAAGACATTCCTTTTTATAGCTAAACATGTTACAGACCTGATGTCAATTAACTTGATTAGTTGCTAGGGGTTCTCCCAGCTGAATCTTTTCCAAATGATTCTGTTGCTAGAGGTTCTCCCAGCTGAATTTTTTCCAAATGTCTTGCTTTTTCAGCCCTTTATGAATGGTTCATTGAATCATTAGGCTTGTTTGACTTGAATCGAATCATTGCCACGTGCCAACTTTGAGACCTGTAGCAGGCATCACACTTGAAATTATTTAGTAGATAAGTGTAAAATTTCTCCATTTAAACATTTGTGTTCTATTGTGAATAAAACATTGCCTCATATGATTTGAAAGTATTTTAGTTTTATTCAAATTTAAAAAACGTCTCAACATTTCCGGAATTTGGGTTATATATATATATATATATAGATGGAGACAAACACTTTAGCATAATGCAGTTTTATAATATGCAGTATTTTAGTTAATATGTTTGGGTCACGAAGTGTTGTTGTAAATGTATTTTGTGTTCTGCTGGTAGGTCAGAGTGGAGCTGGTAATAACTGGGCTAAGGGTCACTACACGGAGGGAGCCGAACTAGTGGACTCGGTGATGGACGTGGTCCGTAAGGAAGCCGAGAGCTGTGACAGTCTGCAGGGCTTCCAGCTCACGCATTCGCTGGGAGGAGGAACAGGCTCCGGCATGGGAACTCTCCTGATTAGCAAGATCCGCGAGGAGTATCCCGACCGCATCATGAACACCTTCAGCGTGGTGCCGTCTCCCAAAGTGTCAGACACCGTGGTGGAGCCCTACAACGCCACGTTGTCTGTGCATCAGCTGGTGGAGAACACAGATGAGACCTTCTGTATCGACAACGAGGCCCTGTACGACATCTGTTTCCGCACTCTTAAACTCACCACGCCCACGTACGGCGACCTCAACCACCTCGTCTCGGTCACCATGAGCGGTGTAACCACCTGCCTGAGGTTCCCCGGACAGTTGAACGCCGATCTTCGCAAACTGGCGGTCAACATGGTGCCATTCCCTCGTCTGCACTTCTTCATGCCTGGGTTCGTTCCTCTCACCAGCAGGGGGAGCCAACAGTACCGCATGCTCTCTGTCCCAGAGCTCACCCAGCAGATGTTCGAAGCTAAAAACATGATGGCCGCATGCGACCCACGCCACGGCCGCTACCTGACCGTGGCCGCCATTTTCCGTGGCCGCATGTCAATGAAGGAGGTGGACGAGCAGATGCTCAACATCCAGAACAAGAATAGTAGCTACTTCGTGGAGTGGATCCCCAACAATGTCAAGACCGCCGTCTGTGACATTCCACCTCGTGGTCTCAAAATGTGTGCGACGTTCATCGGCAACAGCACCGCAATCCAGGAGCTGTTCAAACGCATTTCAGAGCAGTTCACGGCCATGTTCCGCCGCAAGGCCTTCCTGCACTGGTACACCGGAGAAGGCATGGACGAGATGGAGTTCACCGAAGCCGAGAGCAACATGAACGACCTGGTGTCCGAGTACCAGCAGTACCAGGATGCCACCACAGAGGAGGGAGAATTCGAAGAGGAGGGTGAAGAAGAGATCGCCTAATCGCTCTCTTCCACCTTAGCTTCCTCCATTCTTTGTTTCATATGCACATCATCTTAGTCTCCTTTTAGTCTGGTTCTGTTAAACAGAGAAAGTTCATTCAAAGTGTTGTGTGCTTCTCATTTTAGCACATTCATCAACTTAATGTTAAACTTACCAAGGATTCACTGAATAAAAAGACCTGATAAAACTGAAACCGTTGTTCTGTGTGACTTTAAAGGGGTAATCAGATGTGAATTGTACTTTTACAAATTGTTTGATCTGAAATGTGTGTCGGCAGTGTGTACACAACCACACTATCAGTGTTGGCTAAGTTACTTTCAAAAAGTAATTAATTGTAGTTACTAATCGCTAATTAGGCTACATCTTAAAATCCATATAAACCTTAATAGAAATGAAACTCTTTATTCTTTCAATTTGAGTCAAACATATAATAGTTTAGCCTTTTAGCTTTAAAACAACTGTATTGCTTAAACTTTTTTTTAGATAAAAAAATTGAACCTTATTAGGTTAACAAATAGAAATATTCTGTAAAATAACTTTATAACAAAAAAGCTTAAGTTAAACAATACATTTCAGTTTGGCAAGATGTTCAGGAAAAGCCGACTAGTAAAATCCATACATGTTAAAAATATGTAATATGTAAAAATAAGTTAACTAAAGTAGATAAGAATAAATTATCTTCTCTGCTGAATAAAGCCATGTCAGATTGCGCTGTTCTTATGAGGTGAATTCCTCATATAGGTCTTTCAAAAATGATGAAAACGTTTTCAATCATATACAAATACGCGGACGATATCGCGTTTGTTAGCCAGTTTAGTAAAGCTGGAACAGAGGGAGATACGCGGTATTATAGTTACATAAATGTGCTTCAAAATTGGTGTAAACTAAGTGCACTGGAGATAGATGTGAACAAAACCAAGGGATTGGTTATTAGTAGGAATAAATCAGATTTTATTGAAGGGATAGAAACTAATACTTGATGGACATCAAATAGAGACGGTTGGAAGTTTGAAATATTTAGGAACGTTAATTGATAGTAAATTGACATTTGCTGGTAATGTGGAGTATGTTTTAAAAAAAAGCAATGCAGATCTTATTAGGTTACAACAACATTTTGTAGTGAGTCAACATATTTTAGAGATGGCTTATAAGAATCTTGTTGAGCGTGTTGTATGTTTTAACATGACCATGTTGGAATGGACTATTGCCAGTTAAACAAAAGCAAAAACTGGGTCGAGTAATTAAAATTGTTAGTGCAATCGTAGGACAACCACAAAGAAGACTGAATGAAATCTATCAAACAAGAGTCAAACAATACGCACAGGTTATTATTGAAGATTGTTCTCATCCCTTGAATATTAAATTCCAGCTTTTACCATCAAAAAGACGTTTTAGGTAAGGAAAAATGTGTACCAAATGTCATTTTTGCCAACTGCTGTTAGGATTTTAAGCTGTGATGCTCTTTCTGCAAACCAGTTGAGTTTATTTATTGTTTTAATTACAATTTTAAATGTATTATATTTCTATTTTTATATTGATGCAATTTCTAACACTAATAGTATTAGTTAGGTATTTTATTCTATTTGTTGTTATTTTATTGTATTTTAAGTCGAGGTCTTCACTGGGGATATGTTCCCGGTGCTCATCCAGGTGTCCCGGCCTCCGCCGACATCATCTGATCCGGACACGGACTGAGAAACAGAATAAGAAAGTCACTTTATTGTCCACAAGTTGAAATTTGTCTTTGGCTTCACCACACAAATACACTTAACACCTTAACACAACAAAAACAACAAAAAACAAGTAGATTGACAGATGACAAAATGTATTAGCAGTAACTTTCTCAAAATCAATGCTTTACTGTCGAGAACTTTTCTATTTGACAGAAATGCATTATTAAGTTTGTTGCATTTGTCGTGAACTCAGTAAAAGGTTTCTGTCCTTTTTTATATATTAATTTATTTACTCCAATTGAAGGCCCTATGACCCATCACCACACCACAACTAATCTCACAGATTTCACAATTTCAAATGTGAAAAGCCCTTTTTCTTTTGAAAACCTACATGAGCGACTGGAGCACCTGTTATGTGGCATTTGTTATTTTTAATTGATCTTTGCAGAATGCTCTTGCTTTACCAGAGACGCTATGCAGTGCAAAGAGGAAGCTTGTGTACCACAAACTGAAGTAACATTCATTAGGTCCTCAGTTTCAGCTGTAAAATATTTCATGTGTTCTGTTATTTTTCCTCTTTTGGTTAGGAGACCAGTGACCGTGCAAGTTTCACATTTTAGGGAAAAATTCATAAATGCTTCTTTAAGGCAACATACTTGATTTAGTAATTTCTATTTTAAACTAAACTGCTTTCTTAATCTTCTCAAAAATATGTTGATAAAACACAAAGGTTTGTATAGTGGAGATCAAATTTAGACAGCAACCTACAGTTTCCCATTTCAAGGTCTGCTTAGTCCTTTTTTAAGTTTTCCTAACAAGAGTAGAAGGGCTGTTTTTTATGCATATTTTGTATTCTGAAGCGCAGTATAAAACATTATTTTGAGTTATTTTTCACACATCTCATTTGAGATATAATTGGTGTTAATCTGGTACCTGGTGCTAATTTCCTAAATTATGACAAACCCCGTTTAACTGGCAACATTCCTCTAATTTTCACTGAGATTGCAAGATGGCGGACTGCTCTATAAGGTTACGGAAACCCTGCGACTGGAGATTGCCCAAATGAAGGTCAAAGGGAAGACCCAATGCAAGAGAAATTGGTCTTGCTTGTTCTCAAATATTGCAGCTTTTACAATGACATTGATACTTTAAAGTCCCCCAAAAGGGCTGGTCATCCACGTACAATAAATGCACAACAAGACAGGATAATGCAGAGAGCCTCAGTGGGGAATATTTATGCCAGTTCAGCAATGAACCGTGTAAGAATCTGTTTTGATATGTTCAAGAGAAGTCGGAGTGAAAGTGCACTCTGCAGGGATGCTTCTCATCAGCAGAAATAATCAAAACTCACCCTTGCTGAGGTTGTATGTGCTATTACCCTAAACCTAACCCTACCCCTTACAGAACACTTTGTGCTATTTCAGATTTTCAATACACTCCATTCTGTGTGATTTATTAGAGTTTTGAAAAATGGGGACATGGGGTAATGTCCTGAGAAGTCTAAGCATCTATCAGTCTTTGCTTTCATCTTTCTCTGCTGAAGTACACACTGCCAAGGCTTCATACTTCCACAACAAGATCAACAGCAATCTCTTCAAAACATTCAATTCTCTCCTCTGTCCCCTCCACCACCTCCTTAACAGCCGATGACTTTGCCACTTTCTTCAAAACTGGCTCAATCAGTAGCCAGTTCTCAGCTCCACACACACAGGAACTCAAACCAACCACATCTATTGCTAAAACTCCCCTCTTCGCCTTCTGTCCCTTCACTGAGGCATAAGTATCCAAACTTCTCCTCTCCATCCATCCCACAACATGTCCTCTAGACCCAATCCCCTCGCACCTTCTCCAAGCAATCTCTCCCGCACTCTTACCAGCACTCACACACATTATCAACACATCTCTCCTCACAGGCATCTTCCCCACTGCATTCAAGCAGGCTCGGGTAACCCCACTGCTCAAAAAACCTACATTAAACACTTCTCTTTTAGAAAACTACAGGCCTGTCTCTCTCCTTCCATTCATAGCCAAAACACTCGAACGAGTTGTCTTCAACCAGTTATCGTCATTTCTGTCAAAGCATAATCTACTGGACGCTAACCAATCAGGATTCAGACGTCGACATTCAACTGAGACTGCGCTACTCTCAGTCACTGAAGCCCTGCGAATTGCAAAAGCAGATTCCAAATCATCAGTCTTCATTCTGCTGGATCTATCTGCTGCTTTTGACACTGTCAATCATCAGATCCTCCTGTCCACCCTCTCATCACTGGATATCACTGGGATTCCACTTCGCTGGTTTGAATCCTATCTCACTGGTCGGTCTGTTAAGGTGGCCTGGGGTGGGGAGGTATCCACAGAACATCAACTAGTCACCGGGGTTCCCCAGGGATCGGTTCTTGGACCCCTCCTCTTCTCCACATACACTACATCACTGGGTCCCATCATAAAAGTACATGGTTTCTCCTACCATTTCTACGCTGATGACACACAGCTCTATCTCTCATTTCGACCAGATGATCCAACGGTAGCTGCACGGATCTCAGGCTCATCTCGGCATGGATGAAAGAACACCATCTACAGCTTAACCTGGCAAAGACTGAGCTTCTTGTCTTCCCTGCAACTCCAACTCTACAGCATGACTTCACGATTCAGTTAGGTTTATCAACAATTACCCCATCAGCTTCGGTCAGAAATCTTGGTGTAATCTTTGATGGCCAGCTGACCTTCAAAGAGCACATTGCAAAGACTGCTCTATCTTGCAGGTTTACACTTCACAACATCAGAAAGATCAGGCCCTTTCTGACAGAGCATGCTGCACAACTTCTTGTCAAGGCCCTTGTCATTTCTAGACTGGACTACTGCAATGCACTTCTGGCTGGACTTCCATCAAACACAATCAAACCTCTACAAATGATTCAGAATGCAGCGGCACGACTGGTCTTCAACGAGCCCAAAAGAGCCCATGTTACACCTCTCTTTGTGTCCTTGCACTGGCTACCAGTTGCAGCTCGCATCCAGTTCAAGACACTGATGCTTGCATATAGAACAACCACAGGCTCAGCACCCACCTACTTCCACTCACTATTACGAATCTACATCCCCTCCAGAAGCCCCGCCTACTTCCACTCACTATTACGAATCTACATCCCCTCCAGAAGCCCCGCCTACTTCCACTCACTATTACAAATCTACATCCCCTCCAGAAGCCCCGCCTACTTCCACTCACTATTACGAATCTACATCCCCTCCAGAAGCCCCAGCTACTTCCACTCACTATTACGAATCTACATCCCCTCCAGAAGCCCCAGCTACTTCCACTCACTATTACGAATCTACATCCCCTCCAGAAGCCCCAGCTACTTCCACTCACTATTACGAATCTACATCCCCTCCAGAAGCCCCGCCTACTTCCACTCACTATTACGAATCTACATCCCCTCCAGAAGCCCCGCCTACTTCCACTCACTATTACGAATCTACATCCCCTCCAGAAGCCCCGCCTACTTCCACTCACTATTACGAATCTACATCCCCTCCAGAAGCCCCGCCTACTTCCACTCACTATTACAAATCTACATCCCCTCCAGAAGCCCCGCCTACTTCCACTCACTATTACAAATCTACATCCCCTCCAGAAGCCCCAGCTACTTCCACTCACTATTACGAATCTACATCCCCTCCAGAAGCCCCAGCTACTTCCACTCACTATTACGAATCTACATCCCCTCCAGAAGTCTGAGATCAGTGAGTGAGCGTCGCCTCGTGGTGCCATCACAGAGAGGCACAAACTCACTCTCCGGAACATTTTCATTCACCTGAAAACTCATCTCTTTTGTCATCACTTGACTTCATCTTAAAAAAAAAATCTTTGTTCGCTTTCCTTAACTTTGCTCTCTTTTCCCTAAACTCTCACGGTCTGGCTAGAATTATCTCTGAACACTGCCTAGACATTTGTATCACAAGCACTTCCTCTGTCTGTTTGCCTCTTTATAATGTATCGCTTATTGTATTCCTCAATTGTAAGTCGCTTTGGATAAAAGCGTCTGCTAAATTAATAAATGTAAATGAAAGTCACCTTGTAATATCTGTCATACCCTTGTCATTATCATAAATGTATGTCCTCATTTGTCACAAAAATGCGCGCACACATACATAAACACATGTATATAAACAGTTTTGTATATAACAATTATTTGATGAGTAGAAAGTTCAAAAGAATAACATTTGTTTGGAATTTTTTGTAACATAAATGTCTTTACCGTCACTTTTGATCAATTTAATGTATTCTCGCTGAATAAAAGTTCATTAAAGAAATAAACGTACTGAACCCCAAACGGTGCCTTGCTCAAGGGTCTCACCTCAGTCATGGACAATTCCTGCCGGAGCCGAGATTCGAACCCACAACCTCGGATTACAAGTCTGACGATCTATCAATTAGAGCCACGACTGCCCTGGATTATTGATAATAATCAGAAATAATTCTTGAGCATCAAATGTATGAGAATGATTTCTGAAGATCATGTGACACTCAAGACTGGAATAATGATGCTGATCATTAAGCTGCGCAACACAGCAATCAATTAATATTAAAACATTAAAATAAAAACTTTTTTAGAAAAACAATTTTTTCTATAAAGTTATACGTTTTGTATTAGCTATAAAACAATATAAAACAATACAAAGTATATACGTATTGTGTGTGTATACCTATATATGTATATATAGACACATTTTAATTTATACGAATGTATATGTACATTTTAGAATATATAATTACGTTATAAAAATCTATGTAATAATTAAAAAGTGTGTGTGTGTGTATGTGACAACAAACAACCCTGCTAACATGCAACAGATACGTAATTGTGTTAGCTGGGAAGCAACAGTGTCTGTTCCTTGTTCCTTCCACACGGTTTACTATTAGACGTGATATTCTTGTTAGAAATGCAAGAAAAGGAAACCAACTCAACAAGATCTTCGCAGATGGTGCCGCTGTCCGGGGCCGTGCACAGACCTTTGGAGGGGCAGGTGCTCAAAGTATAAAAGGGGCACATTGGAGCACGGCTTTTAATAGAGCTGTGCTTCTTGCTGATAGGCGTATCGTAATGGATGCTTCTGTATTGATACAGCAGCAAATGCCATGAAGCAGGTTTGAAAATACCATTTTAAGTTTAAACGTTAAAGACATGTTTTGCACCTCTTAATTACTCTGGAATGATATTATTATTGTTGTTGTTGTTGTTATTGAGTTTACAGGGTATGGGGGTTTTGCTGTTGTAAACATTACTGTTGTTGTTGTAGAATAAAAATATTCCTGTCTTATTTAAAATATAATTCTATTCTAATCCTGTTCTGAATTTATGAATTTTTTTAATGATATGATTATAAAAACAGGATTGATGGGTATAATTCGGATGATGAGAAAATCAGTATAAGCTTGTTTTACCAGTGCTGTGATAATAATTTTTAAGTCACTCTACGTTTTCAAAAAAATAATACAGTAATAATAGTTCAATAGTTTTTAGTCAGATAACATAAAAAAGATAAGACACATCGAAATTGTTCCCAATTAAACAGCAAGAACGAAAGAGAACAAGCACTTTTGTTTTTACAGCTGTGTGTAGAACTACGTTAGCAGCATTTATTATATTTTATGTTACTTTTAATAAAATGTAAATTCGTCCACCGCACTTCATTCGAGCGCAAGCAAGTGTTTTCACGATTTCTAGATTTAAATAAAAATGACCTGACGTTTTATTCGTATCCAAAATGAGGAGATGTGAATATCAGGAGAGCTGAATCCTCTCATGCAGCGCATGTTTCATTCATACTCGACGCCAGAGGGAGCTCTCGCGCTGAAACTAATATGGACAAACGCACAAGGATATCGCTGTAACGTTAGGCCCTGTCCCAAATGAAACACTTCATGTGCACTTGCGGTCTTACGGACTTACAATGGCCGCCGCGTGTGCGTGTCCGTTAAGTCCACGAGACCCTAGGGTGTCCCATTCCTCATTTTAGCATTGAGAAGGGTGCTCGCGAGCGCGGTCGTTAGTCGTTATGCGCCCTCGATCCGCACTCCTGCCGTCCCGTACTGGGGCGAGCTCCACATCAGACGTCTACCCGACAGTCAAAGAGGCATTACGTCACGAAAGTGCGGACTCAGAGGAAGACCGCGAGGGTTTAGGGTGCCATTAGGGACAGGGCTAGCTGAGCTGAATAAAAAGAAGAAACCTTTGCGAAAATATATGGTTTATGGGTATTTTTCAAGTTATCTCCAGGAGATAAATACATAAACTATATGAAAAATGGCAGTCCTGGCCTAATGGATAGAGCGTTGGACTTGAAACCCGAGGTAACCCAAGATTGTGGGTTCGAATCCCGGCTCCGGCAGGAAGTCCACGACTGCTCCCTGGGCCTGTGTGTGTGTGTGTGTGTGTGTCCACTGCTCCAGGTGTGTGTGTGTGTGTGTGTGTCTACTGCTCCAAGTGTGTGCACTTGGATGGGTTAAATGCAGAGAACACATTTCACTCCTCATTATACTCTGTATAATTGTGTATGTGACAAATAAAGCTCATCTGAACTTAATTTGTATTTGTTGATAAAAATGTGAAAAGGTGTTTGTAGCAGCCTTTCTAAACCAATCATAAAATTGTCATTAGGAAAACATTGAACACAAATACTGTAGCCCCTTGCTTCAGCTAACCGTGCTTCCACAGGTTACACACAGCAATATAAACTACAGCTGTGCATGATCTCTTCACACCGTTCTCGTCAAATAATAATAATAAATTCAATCATATAAGTTTACAAGCAGCCCACTTACCGGCAGCCGCGGACGTTACTGAAGGCATCCTAAAGGTGTCTGAAAGTGAGGGATCGTCCCGGATGAGATCGTCAGGTGAAAGGTCATCATGTGGATAATTTCATTTACGGATAAATTATTATTAATTAATTTTACTCATAGTTAGATTTGACAGGCTTTGAAAAAAGGGCGTTTAATCACAAAAAAATAAGATAAATAAATAAATATTGCCTTGCCAAAACGGCACTTTAGACATCGAGGGGAAAAGAGGCAGGTGTCCAAGTACCCCCCCCTTCACGCGTTAAACTATGCTTGTAGCGAACAAACCACGCCCCGCTTGATGACGTCAGACCCGGAACAGTTTATGCCGACGGGACGGGAGCGCGCGCTAGTCACAGCGAGGCAGTCTACCAGAGAGGTTTGAGAAGGAGCCGTTGAGATTTTGCCGTTTCTCCTCGTTTTTCCTTCGCTTTGAAATCATCATGCGTGAGATCGTGCACCTGCAGGCGGGCCAGTGCGGCAACCAGATCGGGTCGAAGGTAATACACAATAAAGAGCCTGTTTTTTCAACAAACATCCATTCATTTCGGTGGTTTATAAAGATCAAATATTATTTTGTGCTTTCACTGTCGCAAAATCAACGATTTAAGTCTCCTATGTCTATATTTGTAAATCACTTTGTAAATAAGGCGAAAGGGTTTTTCATTACAGCACAATAGTTGAGATGCGCATCTTGATTTCAGGGTGTGACGGACTCGGTTTACAATCATCAAAATATCGCACGAATATTGTGAATAAGCTAAAATAACAACCGGTTTAATAGAAAATATTACTGTCTATTAGCATTGTATAACTGCGACATTTGCCATTGTTTGTGAGGCGGGGTCTTCTATATAAGCCTACTCATGGGATTATCACGTGACCTATTCGTTATGGCCCATCTTTAGGATCTTGCGTTGCCTCTTCTTTGTGATCGGAAACCAAAACATTTCACCAACAACAAAAAACAATGGTATTTAATAATAATAAAAGATCCTTATTTACTGTCAAGAGAACTGCTGACTCCACTGAAGTCTAGTGAAAAGTGAGAACTTGACGTTTGCTGATAGACATCTACCTCATACACAATCCCTCTCCATACACTCGGGCCAGTTTCAGTCAAAGCTTCTCTTGTCCATCGGTCCGGATCCATCTGCCGCACCTAATCACTCTTTCAGACCCTGGGCCGAGTCAACCGGACCAGATGCGATATTAGCCGTGACTTACCGACACGTCCGCATCTACCCGTTAGATTGTGTTTTATTAACGTCTACACCAACCGTTACAGTAATGCAGATACATTAGATGTTGTTAAGCATGAGAAAAAGGACGCGATATAGATCATGTGCGCATGCGCAGTCCGCCCTGATAGGAAAATCTGACGAGATAAGATGTCAGGACACCGGACTCGACCCAGTTTCATTCTCTCTTATCAGGGATTGTGTAGATCTACTGCCCTGTTCATTTGTATATAACTTAGAATTGATAACGTTACCTAGACCCAACGTTTACTTAGATCATAATACACCAATAACACGACTTAAATCCATAAGGTTGAAGGTTCTTTATTATTTGTCACATACACAATCATACAGGGTATAATCAGTAGTGAAATGTAGGAAACATCTCCGTATTATAAAGCCCATTAAGTAGCTTAATCAAGCTGGCATGAGGAAAATGTATTTACAAAAGCATGCAATTATACCAAATAACAGCAGTTATACAATAAGTGTAGATAAAATATTGAACACATTTTGCTAAATTACCCATGCATTTAATTTAATGAAGGCGGCATTTATAATTACACTTGGACTGTAACATGTTATAAATAAAACATAAAAAATGTAAAAGGTGTCTAGAAACACACATTGGTAAATGGGTAAGTTTTGAATGAAACATTTTGTTCTTGGCAAAATGAATTAAATAATTGTTACTATGAATAATTTAAAGGTAATCCGTGAATACTGTTCCTGGTTGTTGCTCATTGTGTCGGTCATTGTACCGCATGTCTTTCCAAATCAAGTCCAGCGAGTTCAATACTCGAGCTTTCATTTCTGCACCTGTAAAGAGCAAACAATGCTCATATTACTAAAGGTCTTACTGAATGAAATTAAATGCATGTATTGTATTAAAGCACATGTTGTATGACGAGACGCTTATTCCAGGAGAACGAGACGAGATGTTTAGACTTTTTATTTTATTTTTTTATTCTCAATGATGAAATATATATATATATATATATATATATATATGAGGGAAAAATTGTCTTTTATTCAATTGAAAAACACAAAATGCCAAAAATGGTGCATTTTGAAATCAACTAGTAATTAATGAAATTAAACTTATATTTTAATTAATTCTATTCAGTAATAACATGCAAACTAGAGCTGCACGATTCTGGATAAACTGAGAATCAGGTTTTTTTTGTAAATTTGAAATAACAATTCTGAAAAAAAAAGATTAGAAAACTAAACATTATAACGTAATTTACTCGGACAAAGTGTTCATTGCTTAAATCTTTAAAAATATATATATATATTGAACAAAATAAAAATTTTACGAAGTCAGTGTCTCTCTTCATAAAGACTTCTTTCACTATTGGGGTCTCCTGAATGAATTATTCAATGACAAATACTTTTTAAACGGGTTTTCGTTTACAATACAAGTGTTAAGATACTTTCGTTTTGATCGCAACTGTAAGTGTTTATACCCAAACTATACTTCTTAGGGAGGCACCGAAATAAAAATTCTTGGCTGAAGCCAAACAAATAATGAAACACAGGACCGAAGGCTGAATAACAAACATGAATAACAAGCTGAATCGTTGTCATTCAGGAAAAAGATTGCGTGGGTGTTTGAAGCGCGATCTCAGTTTTTTAGCGTTTAATGGGGCAGCTAATGTAAACACTGCAAAAGGTTTTGCAAGGATATCGTCACGTTTTCGAGAGACCAGTCGGTTTGTCAAGTTATGTTTACCACAGGCTTTATTTTACTCCTAAATTGAAAAACCCCATTGGAAAATCTCGAAGGAACCCGCGATGAATTACTCTTCCGGGCTCTGACGTCATAGTTCCCCCACTCTATGGACCTCTATATTACTGTTGCTCCCTCGGACGAACAAACAGAGTTGCTCACTGTCTTACAATGACAGTTGCAGTGTAAAAACCATGTTCCACGATGTTTTAGCACAATTTTGGCCACCAAATGTGAACTAAATATTCCATGGAGGGATTTATTAAATATTTAAAAATAAATACGGTGGGTACCTTGAAGCAAGGGTTTACAGATCATCATGCAAGCAGGAGGAGTCTCATATTACGGTCGGTCATCACGATCGCGGATGACAACATGCATGATCAACACTGGGTACGATTGAATTAATGTACATTTAACCAGTTTAATATGGAGAGGCTCTGAAATGTTGACCTTTATGTGTTTTTGACCCACACTGTACAAGACGCTAGAACAGTCTGCATTTTAGGTTTGTACATTAGCATGGACTCAACTGTAACGTTAGCTAGTTTTAGCGAGAGATACCTTGCTGAAACTCAAGATAACATTAATGTTCTGCTTGAGCAGACGAAAATTGTAACTTAGTATGACAACCCGAAAATTAAAAAAATTCTTCATTTGTATTGGGGTTGAATACTTAAAAACATTTTGCTCTGCTTTGTTTGGATTCAGGAAATGTAATAAAATAAATGATATTGCCGATCCTCTCAGGGTGTTACAAGTAGCCCAGGCACATCGTTTTTTAAATTGTTGAAGCATAAACCGATACGAGCTTTGGATCCTCCAATGTTTCTCTATGGCGCTGAAACCTAAATATGTCTGAGTTCCGCTCCCCGTGCAACTGATACTCGAATGCCATTGGCTAGTCTGCGTGCGAGGGGAGGGGCTTACCGATAGGTCAATTGCTGGACTTGTTTTGTCCCATGTCTCAAGAATCACTGATAAGCGTCTTAAAATATTGACTACACAAAAACAAACAAACTAAATAATACTGCTCAGGGAAAAAAAAATATTTCAAGACACTTTAAACTAACAGTTTGGAATCTTTTTCAGGTAACCAGAACAATCACAAAACATGAATGAACAAAAATGTAAAAGATAAATGGGCAAAAATAATCAAATCATTGTTTTGGTCAGCAAATATCATATTACATTTGAAATATTTAATGATATTTTAGAGTGGCCTTTTATTGTGGCCAGCCTAAGGCACACCTTTGCAATAATCATGCTGTTTAATCAGCATCTTGATATGCCACACCTGTGAGGTGGATGGATTATCTCAGCAAAGGAGAAGTGCTCACTAACACAGATTTAGACAGATGTGTGAACAATATTTGAGAGAAAAAGGCCTTTTGTGTACATAGAAAAAGTCTTGGATCTTTGAATTCAGCTCATGAAAAATGGGGGCAAAAACAAGTGTTGCATTTATAATTTTGGTCAGTATATATATGTATGTGTATGTGATTAAAATGTGACAACCTGACATCTAAATTGGATGTTGTCCTGAGAACATCCAAGCTTTGTTAAAAATGTGCAATCCTATGGGGCCTCATCTTAATGTAAATCAGTGGCTTAACTGTGATCACTTGTTATTCAACAGCTATTGCAAAAATATTAGTGGAATGCAAGTAAAAAATAAAATTCAGAGCTAGGCCTTTTTAACCAACTTAAACTGTACATTGAATCCCTGTATCTGCATGTTAAACCTTGTGTAATATTCATTATATTGAGACAAAAGTGTGACAAGTAGCCCTGGCACTATTACACAGCATCAGACAGTGAGACTATTTTCTTTTTTCTGTTTCTTGTTCTCTCTCAGTTCTGGGAAGTGATTAGTGATGAACATGGCATTGACCCCACTGGCAGCTACCACGGAGACAGTGACCTGCAATTGGACCGCATCAGTGTTTACTACAATGAAGCTTCTGGTAGGAACATCATACTTGTTTAGCACAGGGAACATCAAATGTCTGTTAGTTACGGGGAACGTTCAGCCCCGTAAATATACTTTCAGACACCTAATCTCCAAACAAAGAAGTACAATATACAAACAAACCCTAATGTTGGAGGTGTGTTTTCTGGTTGTCTGTTTTAGGGGGAAAGTACGTCCCTCGTGCCATCCTTGTGGATCTAGAGCCAGGAACCATGGACTCTGTCCGCTCCGGTCCTTTTGGACAGATATTCAGACCTGACAACTTCGTTTTTGGTAAATAAACATCTTTCTCTTGCATCTCATTCATGCAAATATCTGTATTTTACGGAGTATTGTTATGCAATGATTTACTTCTGAATGCGATAGATAGCTAGATAGATCGAACAAACCCGAATTAAGGAAATGTTGGGACGTTTTTAAAATTTAAATGAAAACTAAAAGACTTTCAAATCACATGAGCCAATATTTTATTCACAATAGAATGTTGTAATAGCTGCAGTATGTGGTTTTGCATTGTCCTGTTAAAATACGTCATCTGGAGGGGAGCATATGTTGCTCTAAAACCTTTATATACCTTTCAACATTCATAGTGCCTTCCAAAACATGTAAGCTGCCCATACCGTATTCACTTATGCACCCCCATACCATCAGAGATGCTGGCTTTTGAACTGAACGCTGATAACACGCTGGAAGGTCTCCCTCCTCTTTAGCCCGGAGGACACGGCGTCCGTGATTTCCAACAAAAATGTCAAACTTGGACTAGTCTGACCATAGAACACTTTTACACTTTGAAATAGTAAATTTTAAATAAACCTTGGACCCCAGGACATGACTGCGCTTCTGGACCATGTTCACACATGGCTTCCTTTATGCAGGATAACAGCCTTAGTTGGCATATGCAGATGGCACAGCAGATTGTTTGCCTTCAGTGGTTTCTGGAAGTATTCCAGGGCCCATTTAGTAATCGCAATGACCGAATCATGCCAATGAGTGATGCAGTGTCGTCTGAGGGCCCGAAGACCACTGACATCCAACAAAGGTCTTCAACCTTGTCCCTTACGCACAGAGTTTATCCAGTTTCTCTGAATCTTTTAATGATGTTATGCACTGTAGATGATGAAAGTTGCAAAGCCTTTGCAATTTTACGTTGAGGAACGTTGTTTTTAAAGTGTTCTACAATCTTTTTATGCACACTTTAACAGATTGGAGAGCCTCTACCCATCTTCACTTCTGAGAGACTCTGCCTTTCGAAGACATTCCTTTTAATGTTACAGACCTGATGTTAATTAACTTGATTAGTTGCTAGATGTTCTCCCAGCTGAATCCTTTCAAAATATATTGCGCTTTCGACCCTTTGTTGCCCCCGTACCAACATTTTTGAGACTTTAAATGGAGAAATTTTACACTTATCCACTAAACATTTATGTTCACTATGTTCTATTGTGAATAAAACATTGCCTCATATGATTTGAAAGTATTTTAGTTTTATAAAAATGTAAAAAACGTCTCAACATTTCCGGAATTAGGGATATATATATATAGATATATAGATATAGAACTTGGAGACCAACACTTTAGCATAATGCAGTTTTAAAATATGCAGTATTTTAGTTAATATGTTAGGGTCACGAAGTATTGTTGTAAATGTATTTTGTGTCCTGCTGGTAGGTCAGAGTGGAGCTGGTAATAACTGGGCTAAGGGTCACTACACGGAGGGAGCCGAACTGGTGGATTCGGTGATGGACGTGGTCCGTAAGGAAGCCGAGAGCTGTGACAGTCTGCAGGGCTTCCAGCTCGCTCATTCGTTGGGAGGAGGAACAGGCTCCGGCATGGGAACTCTCCTGATTAGCAAGATCCGCGAGGAGTATCCCGACCGCATCATGAACACCTTCAGCGTGGTGCCGTCTCCCAAAGTGTCAGACACCGTGGTCGAGCCCTACAACGCCACGTTGTCTGTGCATCAGCTGGTGGAGAACACGGATGAGACCTTCTGTATTGACAACGAGGCCCTGTACGACATCTGTTTCCGCACTCTCAAACTCACCACGCCCACGTACGGCGACCTCAACCACCTCGTCTCGGTCACCATGAGCGGCGTCACCACCTGCCTGAGGTTCCCCGGACAGTTGAACGCCGATCTTCGCAAACTGGCGGTCAACATGGTGCCATTCCCTCGTCTGCACTTCTTCATGCCTGGGTTCGTTCCTCTCACCAGCAGGGGGAGCCAACAGTACCGCATGCTCTCTGTCCCAGAGCTCACCCAGCAGATGTTCGAAGCTAAAAACATGATGGCCGCATGCGACCCACGCCACGGCCGCTACCTGACCGTGGCCGCCATTTTCCGCGGTCGCATGTCAATGAAGGAGGTGGACGAGCAGATGCTGAACATCCAGAACAAGAATAGTAGCTACTTCGTGGAATGGATCCCCAACAATGTCAAGACCGCCGTCTGTGACATTCCACCTCGTGGTCTCAAAATGTGTGCAACGTTCATCGGCAACAGCACCGCCATCCAGGAGCTGTTCAAACGCATTTCAGAGCAGTTCACGGCCATGTTCCGCCGCAAGGCCTTTCTGCACTGGTACACCGGAGAGGGCATGGACGAGATGGAGTTCACCGAAGCCGAGAGCAACATGAACGACCTGGTGTCCGAGTACCAGCAGTACCAGGATGCCACCGCAGAGGAGGAAGAATTCGAAGAGGAGGGTGAAGAGGAGGGTGATGAGATCGCCTAATCGCTGTCTCTTCCACCTTACCTTCCTCCATTTTTTTGTTTAATATGCCAAATCTCAGTCTCCTTTTAGTCCGATTCTGTTAAAGTCCATTCAAAGTTTTGTGCTTCTCATTTTAGCGCATTCATCCTTTTGTTAAAAGTTTCAAGGATTCACTGAATAAAGACATGACAAAACTGAAAAAGTTGTTCTGTGTGATTTTAAAGGGGTCATTGGATGCGAATTGCACTTTTATAAGTTGTTGGATCTGAAATGTGTTGGCAATGTGTGTACACAACCACCCTATAACGATAAATATGTACACAGTGTTTTTTTTATCTCCTAAAATCATTACAAGCCATTCTCAGATTCCTGCCAGTGTGATGTCACACAGACACAGGCCCCTCCCACAATTGTTGACTGATACTGGTGTTTTACATTAGACCCGCCCGGAGTGAGCTGTCAACAGTCCACCATTGTTTCACTGCCGGAGTAGATGTAGACAAGAATGTTTTCTAAGCGATTGAGGTGTTTTGTTGTTGAATGTCATAAACAACGATTATTCAATTTGGTTGACTAATTGCCTAATAAATAATGCTGATTATGACGATTAATTTTCATACAAATTGTAATTATTTAATTTAATCCTTTGTAAATTTTCACTTGCAATAACAGATTAATACACTCAACATCTTTAAGATTTAAAGTAATTTATTAAGTGCAAATATGTATATTTCAGAAATGTGTTAATTTAAATAAAAGTAAATACAAATTTGAATAACAGAACCAATCACAAAGTGAACATAACACACAAGAGACTACATTACTCATTCCTAAATTACTCATGTCAGATATAAACACTAAATAGATTTTATGAAAACCAGAAATACATAATCACATCTCCAAACAAAACCAGTCATGCTTCTTAATGGCTTGGTAGACTACGGGAATGAAACACCAGCATGTTGACTTTCTCTGGCTGAAGAGAGCATCTAACTGCTCACAATGTTGCCTTCTGTACTGAACCTTCTTTCCAAGGCAGTACTTGTTTCGCAGATCCACATGTACTTTCTGGCCAACTTCGAGATTAAGGGAAACTTCAATTCAGCATCAGCTTGCGCTCTTTTTTTGGTAAGCCATGTGTTGAAGGTTGAGCTCTTTGGTTCTGCAGCAGATCACACAGTCTCATCTTTTTTGGAGGTGTTGTAGACCCATCATCATCCGCCACAGCTCTGTTAGACACTAGAAAGGGGAAGGACATTGGTTACCTTAAGCAGGATTTCGCAAAGGGGCGGAACATCTTCGGAAACTTTCCATGGGAACTTCGTCTGGGGAATTTAGTAAATAAGCCAAGTTTCAAATTTACCAGGAATTATGCGGGAATTTTTGGAAAGTTATGGGAATTATTTGGAAAATGTATAAAACTATCATATATAAACACTTTTTTTGATCATAGGCTTAACATCCAAAATGTTTTATTTTTTGAAAATTAAAGCATGTCAACATAGTCTGTTACAGCAATAAAAATAAAAATAATATAGCATCATATAACCCCTTTAAAAGTGCTATATAAATAAAGGTGACTTGACTTAATTTATGACAGTTTTTAATTTTGGGGGAACTATCCCTTTAATTTAACTGGGCCTGAAAAGTTACTGAAGGTAAGGACCACTTAGCCTACTACTAAAGGTAAACATGTTTGGGCACATTTTGCTTTTGTTTTATCAATAAACACAGATAGCCTACACAATCACAATTTAGACCGAAATTATGGACCAGACTGTAGAAAGCAGTAATTAAAAGAAACAACACTTACCTGTCTGAACAGCACTCTATACACACTTCCACAATATCACAACATCCAGGAAAACTGTCCGTACATAAATCACACATCTCACACACATCCAGCACGCTGCCTTGGTGACGCTGATGGCAGTGACATGTGCATTCAGTGTTGCAGTTGTCCTTGCAGTTCTCACATGATTCTCTGCTGTTCTCACAACCCATAACTTGACCAGCAAAATTAAATCAGTTTGAACCAGTGAGTTTATGTGGAAATGTTTTCCAATCTACTTTGTGCGATCAGATTCGCATAAAGGAGCATCAGCATGCGTGGCAGCGCAGTCCAGCCAATCCACTGGTCTCACTTGATGGAAATTTGCACAAAATATGCGTCCACCCAAAGTCCATGCAAATGATATATGACTGCGCCAACACACACACTTTCAGAAGCCTCTCGTTTGGAATCAATTACTGTGCACTTTTTTCCAAAACAGCCTGCGACGTGAGATTTCTTTAGACATTCGCTGGATACATTTTTTTAATTTGTCTGCTACTGACCTGCTGCTCTAAATGTAGTAGCTTTGATAAAGCCAAAAGGAGGCAGTAGTGCCATGCAGATCCATAAGACAAAGTTTATGAACCCATTCGTAAATTTGAGAGCAATATGTCTTAAAGTTATTTAGTATTTTCATGCTCTCAGCAGCCAGTAATTTGTTGCAAAAAAAGACTGTGATTGACACAAATGCATTTGTCCATTTAAAGCATGCCTGATCTAATTTGAATAGCTTGAACAAAGTGATTTTGCATGGACTTGGGATCAACAACAGAAGATATAGGAAGTGTTTTGCCCTCCCTTTTGAAAGTTCAAGCACATTTGTTTGCAGCACCATTAATGACAAACAATCTTTAAATCAAGCTAAAGCATCATACTAAACAATTACATATAAGGCTTTGCTTTGTGCTCAAACAATCACAACATGAAGGATCTTTACATCACCAGAAGACTATGTTCTAGTGCTCAGTCCTCTGCAGCTCTTTCATCGAAAATCAGCACCAACCTTAAGGCTCGTTCATACAAACTAATATCTCGACATGTCTTTGCAGTTGACTTCCTGTGTTGATGATGTCAATGTTGATATTCGCAGAAAAATTACATTAGTCAGTGATGTGGTTGGTGTCTCCACCTCAAATCCCTTTAAATATATCCTGAAAAACACACTTAATACTGATGTAAACAAGCCAGCAGAGGGCCACATGAGAATTTGCTCATTGGCAAAACATTGGCCCCTTAGCACAGGCAGCCCTCACTTATGCCGCTTTTCTACTGCATGGTACGACACGGTATGGTTCAGTACGGTTCACCTTTGTTTTTTTTCCCACTGGGTACAGTACCTGGTACCTGGTACTTTCTTGGTACCACCTTGGCCGAGGTTGATTAGTCTGGATGACTAATCATAGTCATTACACGACTACAGAGAGAGAGCAAATGAGCGCTAAAGCGTCTCTTATCTGACCACGAGCACAGGAAGCAGAGAGCGGCTCTCTTCCAAACTGCCTACATAAGCTGCATTTCAAGCTATTGTACTTGTTATACCTGAAATCAATTATAAAAGGTAATTTATGTATTATGATTCTATCGTTCCTGTAACTTAGCACGCTAATGCTAATATGTCTACATGCTTCCTACCTGCTGTTTTTAAATCTGTCACTTACTACAACATCTATTTCAACTTGGTTGCTCTTTTAGAAGGCTGCTCTCTATCTAGTCAAGCAGTTTGGGTTTGGAACAGAGACAAAGAGAGAAATACTCACCTCTTTAGTTCATTCACCGAGTAGACGAGGTAAATTACCAAAAAGTAGTATACTTCGAGTTTATTTTATTAAGTATACATAAGTAAAGTTCAACTATATTTTTAAGTATACTTTAAGTAGTGAGTATACTAATATCAGTGTACTAGTAGTATACTCGTAAGTGTACTATTTCAATACTCCTTGGGACTAAATTGGCCCACATTCTAGTATATAAAAGCATACTTTTAAGTATAAAAGTATTAAACTTTGAGTACACGACTAGTTTTCATCAAAGTTTTTAACTAGAAATGAGGCTGTCACGTGACCTGTGGAAATGAAGCTTCGTTACCTCACGAACACGCAACGCCAGGCTCAAACACAGACAAAGCAATCCATTTATATCAATATAAAAATTATATCCATCATGGCATGTCTATATGTATGTAGTTTTTTAATTGTTTAAATTTTTACGAGGTGTATTATTGTTAAAAGTTAATACAAATATTTGATGGGAGTATATATGAAGAACAGAAAGTCTTTATTGTCATTGTATAGCGCAAAAAACAATTACATTTGGAAACTCTTTCACATTTACATTTATGTATTTAGCAGACGCTTTTATTCAAAGCGACTAACAGTGCATTCCGGCTATATATATTTTTTGTCAGCATGTATGTTCCCTGGGAATTGAACCCACTACCTTTTGCACTGCTAATGCAATGCTCTACCACTGAGCCACAGGAACACCTGCATATTTCACTACACACACACATGCCACCATCTTGCTAATGACATATATGTTTATTGATATACAAATAAACTTTACAATGACGTCCCAACGAACAAATCATCTGGACAGTTGGTGAAGGAATTTTTCTTGATCACCAGATGGTGCAGTAGAACCTTGTGTCAAAAGCTTCGAAGCCTCACTGCTTCAGAAGCTTCATTCAGCACATCCCTAGCTAATGCACTTAACGAAGAGATGATCACTGTATCAGCAACTCTACAGTCACTGTATTTAAATAAAGCAGCAGAACATGAGTGTTTGTGGCTCATCATTGACTGAAGCACAGGCTCTCCTAAATAGATGCATTTTGTCAGATTTAGATCTAAATGGATAGTTTGCAAGCTTTGATCATTATATTTGCATAGTTTGTTCTTTACAGTCGTATTTGATGTTGTGATAACATTAACCCAGGTAACAAATTATAAAACATCATTTGAACATTTATATAACAAATTCTAAGAACAGTAATGTTATTTAAAGATTTAAAAAAAACATTCTTTTTCTCAATGTTAGGAAAGTTTTCTCAATATTAGGAAAACATACAATATCTCACAAAAGTGAGTACACCCCTAGCATTTCGGCAATCAATTTAGTATACCCTTTCAAGGGACAATACTATAGAAATTAAACTTGGATATGTTTAAAGTAGTCAATGTGCACCTTGTATAGCAGTAAAGATTTACTGTCCTCCTGAAAATAACGCAACATACAGCCATTATTGTCAAAAAAGCTGGCGACAAAACTGAGTACACCTTGAGTGATACATATTTTTAACCATGCACAGTCACATGTCCTATTCATCATGTTCATGTTTTGTCTGCTTCACAAGGCATACAAATTTGCGTATCTTGTTTTAGAGCAGTTAAAATTTGGTTCGTTGAGTACAATTCTCTCATACTGACCACTGGATGTTTAACGTGGCACCTCATGGCAAATAACTGTTGCTCTCCACAAAGATGGCGTAGGCTATAAGAAGTCCGGTAACATCTTGGAACTGAGTTACAGTACAGTGGCCAGGGTCATAGAGAGGTTTTTCAAGACGAGTTTCACTCGGAACAGGCCTCGCAAGGGTCGATCAAAGAAGTTGAGTCCTTGTACTGTGTGTCAGGTGCAGAAGCTGGCTCCAAAAAACAGATGCATGAGTGCTGCCAGCATTGCTTTAGAGGTTGCAGAAGTGGAAGGTCAGCTTGTCAGTGCTCAGACCATACGCCACACACTGCAACAAGTCGGTTTGCATGGCCGTCGTCCCAGAAGGAAGTGTCTTCTGAAGCTGGCTCACAAAAAAGCCTGCAAACAGCAAGACAACCTGGCCAAGAGCATGAATTACTGGAACCATGTCCTGTGGTCTGATGAGTCTAAGGTAAACTTGTTTGACTCCAGCATGTGTGGTGACGCCCTAGTGAGGAGTACCAAGAAAATTGAGCCTTGCCTACGGCCAAGCATGGTGGTGGTAGCATCATGGTCTGGGGCTGCATGACTACTGCTGGTACTGGGGAGCTGCGGTTCATTGAGAGAAACATGTACTGTGACATTCTGAAGCAGAGCATGATCCCCTCCCTTCAGAAACTGTTTTCCAACATAACAACCCCAAACACACCGCCAAGATAACAACTGCCTTGCTGCTGAAGGTGAAGGTGATGGAGTGGCCAAGTATGTCTCCAGACCTGAACCCTAATGAGCACATATGGGGCATCCTCAAGCGGAAGGTGGAGAAGCACCATGTGTCTAACATCCAGCAGCTACGGGAGGTCATGGAAGTGGAAGAGGATGCCAGCAACAACCTGTGCAGCTCTGGTGAAGTCCATGCCCAGGAGGATTGAGGCAGTCCAAGATAACACTGCTGCCTTTACAAAATATTGACACTTTGGACACAGTTTTGGCATGTTCACTTAGAGTGTCCTCATTTTTGTTGCCAAATATTTGGACAATAAGAGTTATATTTATATAAAATTTTTGCAGTATTGTCCCTTGATAAATTATTCAAAAAATGTTGCTGAAATGTGAGGGTGTACTCAATTTTGTGAGATACTGTAAATCAAATATAAAAAATTATAAGAACTGTCAGTAATTTTTAACGTTTTTTTTCCATTAAAAAGAGAGAGAACATTCCCATGTTAGCTGATAAATCATCAAGATAAATCTATCATTGTAAAAGGCTAATGAAAAATATATTAACGACTCTATATGACAACAAAAGCCGAATAACCAAGAGAGGTACTGTTAAGTCTGAAGTTTGAATTCATAGTTTCATGTTAAGAAGATTTCAAATGTTTTGAACCTGTTTGCTTGTCTAGAGAAATGCTCTGTGAAACTGCACAGTGCTGTAGCTTCCATTGTAACAGGACCATTTAGAATCAGGTGTGTTGATGTCAAGCACCGCGGTAAATGAAGTAAAGGACCTGAGCTGTATCTGCAGCCATAGTCTGATTGCACAAGGGAATATATCAGAATATTTTGTAAATGACACAATTACAATCTCAGAGTCATTCACCGTCAAATGATCCATTCAGGGCTGTAAAATAAAAGCTGTGGAAATGACGAAGGTGGGCTAAACGTGTGTCAAGATGTGAGGTCGGGCTCAGTGATGGGAGAGGGCTTTGATCAGACCATATGCTCGAGCAGCGTGCTGAAACATACAGGAGATGGCCGCCTCATTAACAGAAATTACTGCATCATAAAGAGAGAGAGCAAATGACCTGAGAACAGAATTAATGAAAGGGGAATAATAGGTACATCCCTCACTTGAGCAGGCCTTTATTAGTTAAAGTCTCGCTGTGTGTGTGTGCATGCGTGCGTGTGTGTGCTTATATAGATAGATACACACACAAACAGGTTCTCTTTGAATACTGCACATTTGCACATTAACTTACACTTTTGATCAAGCTGCTTTGTTCTTGGCTAATCAATGCATGATGCACCACATTTGGATGTTTGCAGTGGTAATAATGTTCCTGTGGCTCAGTGGTTAGAGCATTGCGTTAGCAGCGCAAAGGTTGTGGGTTCGATTCCCAGGGAACACACATACTGACAATGCAAATGTATAGCCTGAATGCACTGTAAGTCGCTTTGGATAAAAGCGTCTGCTAAATGCATAAATGTAATAATGGCAGAGTGTGTGTTGTGAGTGATTTATGGAGGCAGTGGTCCACAGTGGCTTCCATGAGTTCCCAGAGATCTCCATAAGAAACAGTCATCAGGCTACAGTAAATCAAAGCCATCCACAACAGACTAAACAACCAGACTCAGAGACTTTTATTTTTACAATTTAGCTTTTGGGTTCGACGTCTTTTTTTCTCCCTCTTTACTTCTTGTTCTCGCAGGCAATAACAAAATGTATTCCATTTACACATGTACCATAGTTTAACTCTTCCATACAAATTCTATCCATAAATCACACAAAAAAAATAACATTCAAATTACACAGATTACAATCATATGACGTCCAGGACTCCATACGAAGCTCCGTGTTTATGATGCATTATTAACATGTTACTGAAGCTTAATGGAAGATACACAGTCACTTGAGATTTAGTGGTTGGGTTTTAACTAAATCAACTTCATCTTTTCAGTATCAACTTTATAAGCAGATAAATAGAAAATGATTAGCAGCGTTCTAAACCGATTCCAATAAACTGAAGAAACAAACAAAACACCTGCTCATCAAATCAAATTTGGTGCATATAAACATTCTGTTATATTATGGACTACTGTACATCTTTAAGCCAGAAGATGGCATGTGATACTAAAATATGATTTTCCATCCTTATTTTTATTAGGTATTATAAAAGCAATATTTCACTTAAGGTTGAGAAAGCACTGCATGCTGCACTCTAAAACACACTTTAACAACATATATTCACATATAATCAATGTATATTCATAAATATTTATATGCATAACATAACCTCTCATAGCTTGTGGTTTGCTTCAGTAAATAATGCATCATGAACAGAGAGATTGTTTCAGTCCTGCGTTGGAAATACACAATTTTCACCCAAATACAGAATGAATAAGCATGTCATGTTTAAGTAATGGTCTTGAACGCTGCTAGAGATCCTCCACAAGCCAAGAAGCCTCACATGGGAGCTGTAAAGATCATTGCTGAGCTCTCAGTTGAGCTGTTTTTTGTCCAGATGAATTGTGGGTAGTCTGTAAGAATGGCACTCCAGTGATGTGTGTGGATGGACATTTAGCGAGTGAACACTGTCACTTTAAAAGCTTCCACCGAGGATCTGATTAAATTTGACACATTTATTACAGCACCTGGTCACGATACCAACCGAACACCCCACATGAAACATCAAGCTCAGGTGTTTTGACGTTGAGCAAGCGATGGGTTTCCTTTTCTGTCCGTGGTTAGTGTTCAGTAGAAATGGAACTGAATTACGGACGTTCAGAGCTTATCTGCCAGTGGGAGCATTTCTTAAAGGGCAACACAATGAAAGGGGTTTTAACTCCTGAGTGGGTAAATAACCAAGTGTTTGCATTGGTATTGAATGAGCAGTGCCTTGCAGTGTTCAGTCAAAAGAACATGGTTTATTTTTTTCAACAAAAATTTCCCAGCCAAAAAACCTCCATTGTCTGTTGTCAATAGTGTCACAATGTATGAAGCACAGCTCACACGTTCGACACACAGTCAAACTAAGCAGCTTTCTGTTGGTCAACGCAGCAATCTAATGTGACCTACCTGAATATAAGGCGAAATCTGCACAACTTTTTCACACAGATGTGAAACTCATGTGGATTCCTATTTTAATTACCAGTGTTGGGGGTAAGACACATTACAAGTAACGCAAGTTACGCAATCAGATCACTTTTCCTGCATTACTTTTTAATTTGGAAGAAAATATCTGAGTTACTTTTATCAAATAAGTAACGGCAGTCCTCGACTAAATGTGAGCATGCATTTACTCATCTCTCTTACACAAAAACAGATTCAGTATTCCTCAAAATTATCAAAGCCATGAAATACAAACTCAGAATGTGTCGAAAACCTGCAATAGTTCAATGTTAAATAACACAGATATCATGTGCTGAATTATAACCAGTATTTAATCTGCTGCCCTTCGATGACCCAATTCAACCTTTAAATCAATTCAAGACTTTAGATAAATATTTGTGTTATGCTTTTTTAATCGCTGAAAAGTGTCACACTTTCTTCGGCTGCATCCTATTCTTCAATTCAGAACGGCAGCAGAACAGAAAAGGCTTGTTTGAGCTGCGCGCTCTGTTGTGTAGATGTGCATTTACATTTCCTTTAGCCCGAAGCTTATTCATTTCGCTTTTGGTTTGAAAGGGCTTTTACATTTGCCAAAAATATCACTTTTTTTCATATTAAAAACAAACAAGCCCAGCACAGCTTAACACATTACTTTCCAAAAAAAATAACTAATGCAATTAGTTACATTTTTAGAGAGTAACACAATATTGTAATGCATTACTTTTATAAGTAACTTTCCACAGCACATTTAATAACTAATTTCAGCTGCAAAATGTTGCCAAGCAGCGATAAATGTGCCCGCACCTTAAGAAGGCACCAATACATAACACAGTTTGGTAATTTACCAACTCAGGAGATAACTGTGGTTTGTTTGAAAGGTTACTAGATCCACATCTCCATGCTTTCTCATGATAGAGGCCTGTTTGGAAACACAAAGACCATATCTGGAATGTAACTTAACCTCCGTTGATCCGTTAGTGTTAAAAACAGATGTCAGCGTCACGTTCCTTAAACGTTGGTTTCTGTCACCGCTGCTGAGCACTCACTGTTGAGGGGACGCTCTTCCAGACAAATGTCTTCTGTCAGAGAGCTGCTGTTACTAGCGCCCTCCTGTGGCTCGAATGTCAGCGGCAGCCTCGCGCGGCCCCGGTTCTGTTTCACTCCGTTCTGAAGGCCCGTCACCAGACGCTGGGACTCTGGGGTTTCGGGGCATTCATGGGTCATCGCCGGGGCCATGCTGCCACTCTTGGCATGGGGCGTCTGGCTGTGGGTGTGACGGTACTCTTCCTCAATGTCCTTGCCTAGTTTCCACCTCTTCCACTTCTTCAGCATCTCGCTCTGGACCTGGAGAGCCGAAGAAACACAGACTAATGAGTCACAGGACTATTCACAGCAAGAGTGATAAAGCCAAAATTAAATTCAAATGTGAAAAATGCATCAAGTGCAATAAAAGTGAAAAAAGGGCACATGTTCATGTTCAATACAAAAGGCTCCCCAAGGATGATCTCAGGACTGTATATTGGTGCAAATTTCCTCCGTCATGGAATTTAATTTGTCATATTAATTTGGTGTTTTCTAAAAGTATACATTTTCATATACTGCCTATTATGTTAATACCTATTACCTTTTTAATTTTGCTTCTGTTTTGGGCAAGTTTATAATAGTTTACTAAATCTAAAACCATAAAATAAATGTTACATGTTAACTGAATATATATATATAATCTATACTACTGATGCTAAAATAATAATGGTCTTAGGCTTAGGTCACTGGTCATGTCCAATGTACAGTTGAGAGCTGCTAGATGCCATAGATCATGTGTATCTGTGATTTTAAATAATGCTTTTCGAAAAAGAGACGCATCTCTCACCTCTTTGTTGACGAAGCAGTAAAGGATGGCCACGAGCAGACCCTATGATTACAGACAACAATACACATGAACCTCAACCATCTGCTATCATCTCACAGCAGATACAATCCATCAGAGAGCATCTGTTTAAGCACTCTAGCTGATGTGATCTGATGATGACAGTGGGCGGGTGACCTTTGCCCTCTGACCTGGAAGGAGCTGAACAGGAGGTCGTAGAAGAGGCGGATCAGCCTCAGAAGAGACTCCTTCGGCACGGACTCATCGATGACGAAGGTGAAGAGGATGGCGTGAATTCCCAGCAGAGGAATCAGCGTGAGCGTAGACTTGGCCAGCCTGAGAAGATCGAACAAGAGAGAGAGAGAAACACACATTTAATGAGAGCATGAGCTCTGCTTGCATGAAAAAAAAGACAGCGGTGTTTACCTGAACTTGTAGTCGGTGTATCTCATCTGATGCGCCTTCAGCTTGGACATCAGAATCTTTATTATACGAATGAATATAATGAAATTAATCTATTCCAGAAGGAAAGAAAGAGAGGTTAACATCACTGGGACTGATGTAATGCATGTCTTTCAAATGAGCACAATATATCTCTGTTTCATTACCGCGCATGATGACATGTCAAAGCGTAACGCATTACCACTGTCCTCACATAGACATTAATGGGCTCTCTCTATTTTGACTTTAGAATGCTTTCATTCTGTTCTGTGAAACTTCTCAAACCTGCCTAGAATTATTGTGACAAACACAAATCAATTAGTGAGTAAACAAATACACTGTTATAAAATCAAGCTGATCGATTTATCTTATATTTGATTCTTACGGAGTTTAGGTAATTTCATGTATCCACACAAACACGAGATATGCAACGAAGATCTGGCAAATTCAGTTTTAAACAGCTGATGATTTGTTGTTTAGATTTTTTTAACTTCTTTTTTATGAACACTTAATATATGAAAAGCATGAATGCACAGATATATGTTCATATAAATAGATGAGAGTATAACATAAAAGCATAACAATACCCTCTAATTAAGTCTTAAATACACTAAAACAGCAAAAAAAAATGTTAAGCTTAAGCTTTTAATAATGCCTCATACATTAGCTTAGATATACCAATATTGTTTTCCAAATACCTTTCTGAAAACAGAAATCATAGATTCACATGTCGCTCAAAAGCCTGGCAGATTTTACATCATGGTACTAATGCAGTACAAATGGGACTCGTGAAAGAAATCATGTAGGTTGTGTAGAACCAGGATTTCTGATGAGTGTGCAGAACAAACGCTGAGTGACAAGCAGAGGTCATAAAGTGTTCCTGAGCCCGAGGCACTCGCTGAACGAACGCGTCCTTGGATAATATGAGCGTGTGAATACAGAATCATATGAGAGACTGCTTGAATCTCAATACTACAGCACATGCATATGCAACACACACCGGATCTTCTGCGTAGATGTGTGACAAACAGTGTCATTGTCATCGCTGCGGTTCTTTCCCAACAATCACAGAACATTTCAATGTTCCAACATTTTCAGAATCAAATAAGAACGTTCTAGGAATGTTCCCTGTAGGTTCTTTTTTAAATGTTAATTTATAACCAAGAGAGAACGTTCACGTAATTATTATAAAAAAAAGCAAGGATAACAATGATACATATGTAGTTTAAAAAAATCTTTCGAACTGTAAAAGAATAGAAAATCAACACCACAGAGGGAGGGTATAGCTGGAATCTCATTGACAGCCAGTCACAACAGAATCGGCACAAACATTTAAAGTAGGAGTCCTTAAATCTGTGTGTGAGTCTCTCACCAGATACGCAAACAGAATGGGAGAACGGATGATCCACCAATAGCCCATGTTGATATTCCTTTCCCAGCATCTGCACATGACACAATATCATAATCCATCCATTTAAACATGAAAACTGTGTCAAACAGTTAAAAACCCAATACATCATTCATTTTTTAATAACACCAGTGACACAAAGAATTACATTTTAAAGTCAACCTGGAAAGCTTTACACAAGACATTTGTCATATACAGTTACAGTATGTGACACATTTCAGAATAAAATAGCACATTTAATGAGAAACAAGATAAATCTGAAGCGCAGGTTTCTATTTTACCCATCAAGAATCGATTGTATAGAGAGAAAGAAAGTCCTTCCAGAGGCAGAGTGAGTTTTATTGTATTTTGATGAAAGATTACTGAGACATAGTTCACAGAAAATCAAGAAAACCGAGTGATTTTAGACTTCATATTGACTTGAAGTTTTTCTGTTTGTGCTTCTGTTTTCTAACTGAAGTAAAAGAAGCAGGAGTCTTTAATTAAGCGTTGCCATGCCAATGATCTGCTTTATTGTAATTTCTCATTTTTTCCCTCAGTGTCTTAATAACTAATCCTAATAAATCCCACTCAAACACCTGTGAGCATCTGTTCAAACTGTGATCTCATTAGTTTTCAGAGTTATTCGTGTCCAGTATTAAAGTCTAAACCTTGGCAAACGGTTCTGAATGTTTGTGTAGACATGCAGGACTGGACGCGTTTGAGCTCTGTCGTTCAATAATCCCTCTCCAGGACTCGAGTTTATTCAGTTCAAGAACGACTTTATGAATGAAAACTTATCTAGAAGTCTGTCAAATCTAGACCGAATGGTACATGAAGCCATGTGAAAGTCTTTGTGTATAGCACTTCATGTATATACAGTATTACCAACAGCAAGCGGCATCCGTGGGATTATGTTGATTAAAAAATATGAAATAACATAAAATAATATAGTTTTGACTTAATATATACACGTTTTATGCTGTTTTATTAGTCTGTTATGATCTGAATATTTTCTGTTGAGAGTTTGTATTTTTTGTAGTGTACAACACTGGTATTTTTTTCTCCATTTGACTTTTCCCTTATTCTTAATCTTGTTTTATTAGTTTTAGTAAATAGGTTATTATTTAACTGTTTCTGTTCTTTATTTATTGCATTTTTCTTGATTGTACATTAGTTAGGTAAAGCATTTGTTTTTAAATGTGCTTTTTAAATTAACCTCAATGGGCCAATTGTTTGGCCAGCCAACCAATCAAACGCACGTCCATTTATTAGATGCACTTGTAATTATTAATCTGTTAAAACAAATTTGTGTATCTGAGCTGTAATATAGTTTAAATCCATTTATATGTTTTGTGGTTAATGACATTGCATTACCATTGCAACAACGTTTAATTTAACTTTACACAAAAAACAAATGGTTAGACTAAAATCATGTTAACATGTTAATGTTATGTGGCTGTACTCATGTTATTACGGAGTAGGATGATGGATCTTCTCCATTCATTTCCATTGTGCCTTTCTGTAAACCAACTTTTACAGAGTTTTAACTTGCTTTTCAAAGAAAATTAGTGAAAGTCGACATTAATTGAAACAACTTTCAACAATTATCCACCAGCAGCCAAATAGTCAATAATTTTCAATTTTAATCGACCCTAATTTGCACTAAACTTGGAATTGTTCTTTATATCTTGCACTTTTAAAGTTATAAATGCATTAATGCTGTCACAGTCTAAACAACTAAAACTCACACAAACTCAGCCGTGTGTTATGAAATATCTCGTGCCACTGAAGTATCAAATTAAACTCAAACAATAAACAGAAAGGCATATAAAATAGAGGGAGTGATATTCGCTGCTTTACCACAGGGATGAAAGACCAAATACAGACATCATGAGAGAGAAAAAAGCAGCGCCTTCAGATAATCTTTTATTCAACCGCCACCTCATCATCATCACGAGAGCACCTGATTGGTGCAGAGGGAGAGGGGGCGTGTCTAAAGTCACCCGAGGCTCGTCAGGTCTACATCAGGCCAGAACCTATCAATACACAGACTAAAACCAACTGCCCTTTAAACACAAATACCCATGAATACTAAAGAGTTCAGACACGTGTAAGAGTTTCTCATATCAGTGTGTATTATTTAAGAGCAATGGGCTGCTTTATGACTCCTTTCACCTGCTTTCAGTCAGAACATGACCGTTTGGGGAGATCAGAGATGTGAACGGCTCATAAAGAGCTAATAGTCTCACTGTCCAACGCTTCTATCCTCTTATATCTGTGCCGATCCCACACAAACTCATTCCATATCCGTCTGAACTTCAGGATTTACTGTACTGCTCCGGCAGGGTTTCATGTATCAGATGCGTTTTAGGCTTACATTCACTATATTTGCGTTGATAGGCCTCAAATCGTACATTGTTTGGAGGACAAAACTGGGCAGGATGTGAAATATTGTATTATATTATTTTTTATATGTAAAAGTAATATATATAATTATTATATTACATTTATTATTATATAAAGAAATCATACATATATATATATATATATATATATATATATATATATATTTATATAGCTTCTTTTTAATATTTTATCTTTATTATATGTGTAAGATAATATTTAATATTTTATTCATTGAATGTACAAGATTTTTGTTAAGGTAAGTGGTTGCAATCTATTTATTATAGCTACTTTTAAATAAACAAATTTAGTTGACTAACTTTATTTTTTTCATTAAATGTAGCTAAAATAAATTGTTTGCAAATACTTACCTTAACAAATATATTTTTTTTCAATATAAGTTATCTACTTAAAACCTTTTTATAAATCATGACAATATGCATGCTTGTATACAGTAACAGCATTTTGACATTTCAGTCACAAAATAAAACCTGAATGTCACTACATTACATACTAAATATGAACCTAAGTGGCATTTATGTTCAATAAACCCAAATAAAGCAAGTCAACACTTGACAAAAAGACATCAGTTCAGTTTGAATTCCATTAAAAAAATACTCAAATCAATAGAACACCAGATGATTCAAAGACACTGAGCAAAACATGTTTGACATCTAGTGCAATGACAGTTTTAAGTGTGATGCATTGTGAGCCATTGTTAGTCAAAGGTAAAGTAAAGGAAACATACTCTTCATTTTCATACAGGTATTTGACTGTCATCCACGGCAGCACAAATATGAGCGGCGCACCTGCAACACAAGCGAGACAAAGTCACCAGACTGTCAGTCTGCCAATCAAATGCTTCCTCAGCTCCTTAGTGATTGTGAGCTGAATTCTTCTGAACCTAATGTCAGAAACGCTTCAAACGGCTGGGGGTGGGCCTAACGTTTCCTCAAACGACTTGCAGTGAGCGTGAAAATTAGTGTCATTTTATGACCTTCCTTTGTGCTAATTCTACACAGATCAGACTTCAATTATTAGAAAAACACTCCCAGACAAAAGAGCTTCTGAAAGGATGTAATTCTGCATGCTCACCCCAGCCGATGCAGAGGTAAATGTAGAAGTAGTTCCTCTCGGAGAAGACGGTGATGACCAGCAGGCTGTGTAGATACAGACCCTCCACCAGCAGCCAGTAGTTGTTGGCCATGACACTGTACTGCATCATCACCATCGCAGCACGGCAACCGCGCACCGTCTGAGGAACACATGCACCAATATGCAAAATCAGCATCGGATGACACGCCCACCGACCAATCACAGACTGCCTGAAGTGATATAGGCCAAGAAGTGCATCATAATATTGCATTATCATCAAAAGAGTAATAACAGATGGAAAATTAATGGATATATGATGGATATTAATAAGTTGAATTACTTTTACGGAATTATGTTTATGGGCTGCAATAACTAATCAATAAAATCAACAATAATCAAAAGGATTGACAGTGACTTAATTTACCCATTTCAATCAATCAATCGATCGATCGATCAATCAATCAATCAATCAATCAATCAATCAATCAATCAATCAATCAATCAATCAATCAATCAATCAATCAATCAATCAATCAATCAATCAATCAAATCAACCAACCAGCCAACCAATCAACCAACCAGCCAACCAATCAACCAACCAGCCAACCAACCAGCCAACCAATCAACCAACCAATCAACCAACCAGCCAGCCAACCAACCAACCAATCAACCAGCCAATCAACCAACCAGCCAAGCAATCAACCAACCAACCAACTAACCAATCAATCAACCAACCAACCAATCAACCAACCAACCAACCAGCCAATCAACCAACCAACCAGCCAATCAACCAACCAGCCAACCAATCAACCAGCCAACCAACCAACCAACCAGCCAACCAATCAACCAGCCAACCAACCAACCAACCAACCAACCAGCCAACCAACCAACCAACCAGCCAACCAGCCAACCAACCAACCAACCAGCCAACCAACCAACCAGCCAACCAACCAACCAGCCAACCAATCAACCAACCAGCCAGCCAACCAATCAACCAGCCAACCAACCAACCAGCCAACCAACCAACCAACCAATCAACCAGCCAGCCAACCAATCAACCAACCAGCCAACCAACCAATCAACCAGCCAACCAACCAACCAACCAACCAACCAGCCAACCAATCAACCAACCAACCAATCAACCAACCAGCCAACCAATCAACCAACCAACCAACCAACCAACCAACCAGCCAATCAACCAACCAGCCAACCAATCAACCAGCCAACCAATCAACCAGCCAACCAACCAACCAATCAACCAACCAGCCAACCAATCAACCAACCAATCAACCAACCAGCCAACCAATCAACCAACCAGCCAACCAATCAACCAACCAGCCAACCAATCAACCAACCAACCAGCCAGCCAGCCAGCCAGCCAATCAACCAACCAGCCAACCAATCAATCAACCAACCAACCAGCCAGCCAGCCAATCAACCAACCAACCAGCCAACCAATCAACCAACCAACCAGCCAGCCAGCCAGCCAATCAACCAACCAGCCAACCAATCAACCAACCAACCAGCCAGCCAGCCAACCAACCAATCAACCAATCAACCAATCAACCAATTAAGTGAAAATTATGTAAATTATTCAAATGTCAGCCTGAAAGCACAAAAATCACATTATTTTATTTTATATTTATTTTATTTTATTGTCCAGTTGCCTTCTAATTACTGTTTTGGGAAATTGGTGATATCTGGTATGTATATATGTATATATAGTAATATTTAGTATTTTAACAGATCACATACTTTGCAATAAAACTATTCATTATGTATTGTATTTTTACCAAATATATCTTACTATAAATACAAACTTTCTGCTTAGCATTGTTTTTTTATCGGAAAAGCTTTATCTGAGACGCTCACTGTGAGTAAACAAGACATCCTTGAGCACACCTGTGCTTTCCTCTGGATTCAGCTGGACCTGCCTGCAAACAGTGTAACGTGTGACGTGTACCTGAGTGCTGACCCAGCGCTGCCCCTGGAAGTGATGCGGGTTCATCTGATCCAGCAGCGCGTCTTTGACGAGGATGGAGACGGCACGCAGGATGAAGGAGCCGAACAGATTCATGTGGATGTTGTTCCTCATGCAGTGCAGCTTCCTGTAGGAAAACCAGACGATTACGTAATCAGAGGGCACAAATCAAACACTCGTAATTAGATGATATTACATTTTACAACACCTGTAATCAGATTACAGTTACTTTTCATTGACTACATTATTACTTAATAGGATTTTGATTGATTTCAGTTACTTTTTATTCATTTAGTAAAAGCTTTTATCCAAAGTCCAAAGAAATGAGGAATACAACAAGTTATTTGTCATTAGGCAATAACATGAGAAGTGCTAGCAATACAGCTCCATCATTGTCCAGAATAGTACAAGCTGAAAGAAGGAGGGATGGAATGTGTTTTTTATTTATGAATTTATTTTTAAGACGTCAGCTGGCTGCTGTAAAGTTTTCACGGGAGATGGGATTAGGAAGATCATTCAAACAGTAAGGATTAATTTAGATTAATAATATTCACAAAATAGCAGTAAATTATTCATAATTCATTGATTTTCACTAACCATTCTTTTTAATCTTTTTGATTCTAAAAAAAGATAATTAAAAGACGCTTATATTTTGTGGAAGTATAAACACAGAGATCAGCCACTAGTCAGGCAGCTATAATTAAACCGAAAATTAAGAATAAAATACTTTAAATAAATACAACCCTTTTAGTTGATTTTTATTTATTAATTATAGATTTTTTTTTATAATATTTCTCATATAACTCATAACGTCATGTTTAATTCACTACATGTTGTTGATAAAGAATGAAATACATTTTCTTTCTCTTTGTATTTTTATATAAATATGATACAAGATTATTATTCAAATCAATGTGTTTGGCTAAAAGTATCAAAATGCAATCCGATTTGATATTGCCTAAAATGTCTGATGCAATAGATTACGTTTCTAGCTTCAGTTTCCGTCTAGTAGTTTGCAGTGAGTGCTTGTGTTTGTTGGGTGCTGTGTTTACCTGAAGCTGATCAGGATGGCCAGCGCCAGAGTCAGTGCTGCCAGAGACAGCGAGTATCCCACGGTGTACATGGCTCTGAACTTACTGAGGATCTGACCGTACTGCTTCTTCACAGACACAGACACACACACACACACACACACACACAGACACAGACACAGACACAGACACAGACACAGACACACACACACACACACACACACACACACACACACACACACACACACACACACACACACACACACACACACGCACACACGCAGACACAGACACAGACACAGACACAGACACACAGACACACAGACACAGACACACACACAAACACACAGACACACAGAGACACAGAGACACAGAGACACAGAGAGTGAGAAGGGTCAGCCGAGCGTTAGCAGCATCGCTCAAAAGCATTGTTAAACACGCGTCTCACCTGTCCAGGTTCGTCCTGCTCACACTCGCTGGTGTTTTTCCCATGAGCCCATCTGCCGTCAGCGCCGCACATGCGGTAAACCAACCCCTGGTGAACTGCTCAAACACACAAACCCAGTGGGATCACTCGCAGGTTACCACTGTATTGATTTACTACAGTAGTCAACATTTGAAGTGGATCAAAAAAGATCATCAAGGTTGTCCTAAAACAAGAATGAATTTTGGTTTTGGGTTTTAGCACAACTTTGATGAAAGTTTTTGATCCACTTCAATTGTTGACAAGTATATATCGACAATATTTGCATACAAATTGTGCATGTATACACTGCAGTCAATATGAAAGAGATCATTGTTGTTATTTTCAAACTAAAACTATTAACAGGTTTCTGTTTTGAGAACTGAAATAAAGCTGAACTAAAATTAAGTATAGCTGATAAAAAACTTAATAAAGGAGAAAGGTTGTTTGGCAACTAGCTGAAATAAAATAAGCTGAAGTACTAAAACTAACATTACAATTATATATATATATATATATATAATATTTTTATAAATATACTGTATATATAAAACCACATAAAATCACTAAATCTAAAAGTGAAATTAAAATGAAAAACCATTACAGTAAAAATGCATTAAAAAGTAAGTACTAAAATACTATATAAATAATACTACAATAACAATGGAGATCATGTCCATATTCATAAAAAAATATGAAAATGTACAGGTTTATATATGTTTTATTCACATCTTGTCTTGAAACCAGTGTTATTTTAGCATATTTTAGACACTTATTTTCTTATATTTTAATTAGTTTTTATACTTTCCATTTCCATTTTTTATTTACTATGTGTCCTTGACTAAGGATTTTCAGTCGTCGAATCATAATTTTCAAATCTTGCCAATATTCGACTGATAGTCGAATCAAATGTTTGTGGGCGGGGTAAAATACAATTACCAAGAGTCAAGTCAGACATTCGACAGTAATTATTACTGACGTTAACACACAGGGAACATGTGTAACGTACGCCTCACAGATAGAACCGCGCACAATGAAGAAGACCAGCAAAATAAAGCATATGATAGCTCTTTTTTAATGAATGGGATGTAACTAATTTATCTCATACAGAATACACTTCGTTATTTATGTTACGACTTTACAGGCTATCTGCACAAAATGCCCCGAGTGCACAAGTGAATGTATCCACTATCTGCACAAACTTCCTTATGTGGATGCGTTCTTCATGCAACAACGTGCAGAAACACGGCAGCTAAACTCAAAATTAACAGCGTGTTTTTTTTTTTTTATATGTCTGTATAGGATGTATGCAAGCATGTTTTTCTATTTCAAGCTTTTTTAGCTTTTTTACTATATCAAGTTAAACTAAATGAAAATAAGACATGTTACTTTAGTAACTAGCTGAAATAAAATCAGTTTAACTTTTTTGGTTTTTCAGTTATTGTTTATTTGATTTCAGCGAGAGTTCAGTGTCAAGTATTTTTTTTTATCACCTGTGATAAGCATGTTATAACATCTGTCCTGTTCTAACACTGCAGCAGAACTGTGTTCTTCCGTGTTAAATATTCCTGCTGTAGGTTGTTAGGTGACAGATTTCATCCAGCTGGTAATGAGCTGATATAACCTGGTAAGAGTTGAGTTTACATTCCTCGGTCTACTCGAGACAAAAGGACATCTCAGTCAGAGAAGAGTGACGAGGACGGTGCTCCTGTGAACTGCTTTCAGAAGAGCGTCTGAGAGCTTGACGCTGAGCATTAGTCTGTTATTAAAAAGCCTTCATGTCTTAAATGACTCCGGTATGGCATGTATAAAGTCTGTATGCAGCGTGTGCAGGTCAGAGAGCAGCAGTCAGCTGAAAGCATTCAGCAGTAAAAAAAGGTAAATGTAGGTTTATTTCCATCTCTAGCAGTTAAAAACGCACGGATGTGTTATGTTTGATGCAGCTGTGTCTTGAAGTGCTGCATTGTATCGTCTTGTCACAGTTAGTTCAGCATTAACATGCATTTCATTTGGACAGAAAACAGAATAAATTTCACTTTTTAGTTTTTTTTTAGGGCTTACCTTTCCGGTACCAGGGCAGGTACCACGGGCAGGACACATTAACCGTGGTTCCCGGCGATCCATCGGGCCAACACACGTACTGATCAAACGTCCTGTTACACACCGGCCCTGAAACACACAGAGACACGTCAGCATCTGAAACACACAGAGACACGACAGCAGCAGAAACACACAGAGACACGACAGCAGCAGAAACACACAGAGACACGTCAGCAGCTGAAACACACAGAGACACGACAGCAGCAGAAACACACAGAGACATGTCAGCAGTAGAAACATACAGAGACACGACAGCATCTGAAACACACAGAGACACGTCAGCATCTGAAACACACAGAGACACGTCAGCAGCTGAAACACACAGAGACACGTCAGCATCTGAAACACACAGAGACACGTCAGCAGCAGAAACACACAGTGACACGTCAGCAGCTGAAACACACAGAGACACGTCAGCATCTGAAACACACAGAGACACGTCAGCAGCTGAAGCACACAGAGACACGTCAGCAGCAGAAACACACAGAGACACGACAGCAGCTGAAACACACAGAGACACGTCAGCAGCAGAAACACACAGAGACACGTCAGCAGCTGAAACACACAGAGACACGTCAGCATCTGAAACACACAGAGACACGTCAGCAGCAGAAACACACAGAGACACGTCAGCAGCTGAAACACACAGAGACACGTCAGCATCTGAAACACACAGAGACACGTCAGCAGCTGAAACACACAGAGACACGACAGCATCTGAAACACACAGAGACACGTCAGCAGCTGAAACACACAGAGACACGTCAGCAGCAGAAACACACAGAGACACGTCAGCATCTGAAACACACAGAGACACGTCAGCAGCTGAAACACACAGAGACACGTCAGCAGCTGAAACACACAGAGACACGTCAGCAGCTGAAACACACAGAGACACGTCAGCAGCAGAAACACACAGAGACACGACAGAATCTGAAACACACAGAGACATGTCAGCAGCAGAAACACACAGAGACACGTCAGCATCTGAAACACACAGAGACACGACAGCAGCAGAAACACACAGAGACACGTCAGCAGCTGAAACACACAGAGACACGTCAGCATCTGAAACACACAGAGACACGACAGCAGCAGAAACACACAGAGACACGTCAGCAGCAGAAACACACAGAGACACGTCAGCAGCTGAAACACACAGAGACACGTCAGCAGCAGAAACACACAGAGACACGTCAGCAGCTGAAACACACAGAGACACGTCAGCAGCAGAAACACACAGAGACACGACAGAATCTGAAACACACAGAGACATGTCAGCAGCAGAAACACACAGAGACACGTCAGCATCTGAAACACACAGAGACACGACAGCAGCAGAAACACACAGAGACACGTCAGCAGCTGAAACACACAGAGACACGTCAGCATCTGAAACACACAGAGACACGACAGCAGCAGAAACACACAGAGACACGTCAGCAGCAGAAACACACAGAGACACGTCAGCAGCTGAAACACACAGAGACACGACAGCAGCAGAAACACACAGAGACACGTCAGCATCTGAAACACACAGAGACACGACAGCATCTGAAACACACAGAGACACGTCAGCAGCTGAAACACACAGAGACACGACAGCAGCAGAAACACACAGAGACACATCAGCAGCTGAAGCACCACACACTGCAGTGCACACAGTAGCCAGCAGTCCCGAGTCTGACCTGCAGCCGGTGGCGTGTTGGTGAAGCTCTGGATGCACTCATTTGTGTAGATCCTCCATTGCTCCTGCAGCAGCTTCAGAGACTTTCCAGAAGACACCTACGAACACCACGTCCCTTCAAACATGAGCTTTAACACACTGAACAATTACAGGATCACAGCCACTTCTACAACACTACAAATCAACACACGTACATTATAAATAACAATATCATATAATAATAGTGTTATATTAATATTATGTGTATAATATTAAAGTACTTTCTATATTTTGAATGAGATTTTATTGTTATTTTTCAGTATTTTAATTTAATTTTAAGTTGCGGTTATTTTGCTGTGTTTTTGTCTTCTTTATTAGTTCTTAGTTGTAGTTCTTTAAAATAATAATAATATAATTGTAAGCTTAGCTTTATTTATTATTATTGTTTTTGTTTTTATCATTTATCATAGTACTTCAGCTTAAACAGACTTATTTCAGTTAGTTCCCAGTGTTTGTGTTTATATTTTCTGGTTTAATTTTCTGTTAATTTTGTAGTGGTTTTCTTTGTCATTGATTTTTTTTTTTTTTTATAAATATGTCAACATAGTTCACTTTAATAACCCTGTTTCCAAAGCTGCATTTCTAATTTCAGTAAAGTTTTTTTTATTGGTTATTCCTTAACAACATGGACACTGAATCGTTATCAAAAAATTTTTCACCATAAAATGGCATAAAAAAAATAAACAAATTGACCGATGTTGATACAAGACTTCAAAACAAGAATCTCCGACATTTTAATTGCCGTTGAACGCTCTGCATTTATCAGATCCTTCCCCAAACGCACCTCATAAACAGCTCAAAAGTACCTGAGCCATGCTTTGAGATGAACTTCTGATCGGACTCGCGCTAATTGTGCCGTTTTAATCGTGCAGACTCATACGATGTAAAACCTCTTTGATGTTAAAGTAGATTCGATCCTTTTAAGAGGGTGAAATTCATTTTATGATGCTTCCTTAAATACAAATCTGTTTCTCGAACAGGCAGATTACATCCCCAGAAGGAACTTGATCACATAAAGACATCCACAAAAAGAGGAAAGTTCCCATGAGTCGAGCCAAACGTCTCTGAGGTCACGGCAAACAAGCGTAGGGAATAAAGCTGAAGGCACTGAAGCTTTAGTGTGGGTCAGATGAAGAAACCTAACATGACTCCACACAGATGAGATATAATGACCTAAATGTGACCTAAGGCTTTTGTTCAGTTTTACCTCAGAAGACATGACAAGTATGTTTATTAGATCGGTGTATGCTGATGAGATAAACACACTGCAACATGTTCATAATCAGCGTTAATAATAATCTTGCTTTCCAGTCGAAAACACAACATATCCTCAATACAAGATGCATTTACTGCAGAAGCAGAGGCTAGCTTTCAGAGAATATATATGTGTCCTTATTGGAAGCATGAATCAAACTACATTGAGTCAGGTTTTTGTTTTAAACAAGAGTAATAGGTAAAATAATAGAAATAGAAAGGTAAAATAGAAATTAATTTCACTAGCACTCAAGTTGAAGGGGTCAGTAAGATAAAAAAAACATACATTATTATTTTTACTCAGCAACGATGCATTAAATTGATCATATGACACATTTATAATGTTATAAAAAAATCTATTTAAACTCTTTTGAACTTTCTTGAAAAATAAAATGTTTCCAGAGAAATATTGGACAGCGTCTTCAACATTAATAATAATCAGAAATGTTTCTTGAGCAGCATATCGGCATATTGTTATGATTTCTGAAGATCATGTGACACTGGAGACTGGAGTAATGATGCTGAAAATACAGCTGCGCATCACAGAAATAAATTACAGTTTAACATGTACTCACATAGAAAACAGCTATTTTAAACTGTAATAATATTTCAGATGTGTTATGCATTTTTGATCAAATAATTGCAGCCTTGCTGAGTAGAAGAGACTCAAACATAAAAAATGAAAACTTTAAAAACCTCAAAGGTTTAAATGTCTAGTGAAAGCTAATAGTTGTTTTGACCTGAGTGTTTGCGGTCAATGTGAAGAGGACCAGCAGCAGACAGACCTCACGGTGTCGCATCACTCGCTCGTCATCACACCACCTACAGACAACACACACAACACACGTTACTGAAGAACAGTTCATCAGGCTGAATTCACCACATCACTCGCTCGTCATCACACCACCTACAGACAACACACACAACACCCGTTACTGAAGAACAGTTCATCAGGCTGAATTCACCGCATCATTAGCTCGTCATCACACCACCTACAGACAACACACACAACACCCGTTACTGAAGAACAGTTCATCAGGCTGAATTCACCCCATCATTCGCTAGTTTCAGTGATCTTCAGGTCATTTCTTCACCTGAGGCGTTATTATTCATCGCTGGGGGTTTGCTTGAGATGGATGTGGATGTTTTTCAGACTGAGAGAGTTATGAATTAAACTGGTTCCTCCATCATTGTTTTCTCGTCACAGAAACGGCCATGATCATTATCGTCAGAAACAGACTCCTACAGTGAGCGCGTGTAATGAGTAAACTCCTATTTTGGCCGAATCCCTGCGGAGTGTTCGGAGCGGAAGAGATTTACTCCTCAGATTTCCCACACTGACATTCCTCTGGTAACATGCCATGTCACACACACACACACACACACACACACACACACACACACACACACACACACACACACACACACACACACACACACACACACACACACACACACACACACACACACACACCCCAAGAGCAGAAAACATCACAATAATGTGTTTTGGTGGAAAAGATCGTCTCCGTCCAGCTTCCAAGCGACAGTAGACAGTTTTTCCGAAGCCGGAGAACGGAACGAAATCTGAAACGTTTCTGCAAAAAACACCTTTACCACGGTAACATTTTTGGCTAAAGCGTTTCAAATTCCATTCTGTTCCAATCTCTCTGCTGGACGTGATGCTCCCAGATCCATCTGTGCGTGTTTACTTCAGTCCTACGATGAAGAACGTTTGTTTGCATACAGACAACTAAAAAAGCAGCTAAAACTTCATCGCTTTTCCGGCTGGGTATTAACTGATTACATGTAATCTGGATTACATAATCAGACTCCAAAAACTTTTAATACTTGTAACTAGATTAGATTACATTTTAAAATGTAAAATACTTTTTTTTTTTTACTTTAACGATTTGATTTTATTCATAAAATAGCCGACGCTATCTCACCACGAATTCATACGTATTTTACGAGGTGGCTAATTCGTACGACCTCACTCGCAGGATCCTGTATGATTTGTCTAAACCCCGGTGGCGGGTACGTTTAGGGGCTGGGTTAGGTGTACGTAATTCGTACAAATTCAAATGAATTGTGCAATGCGTACGATTTGGCAAATATCGTATGAATTTGTATGAGTGAGGTTGAACGAATTAACCACTTCGTGAAATATGTACGAATTGCCATGAGAAAAAAATATTCATAATTGAATGATTCTCCCTATTTTTTCTCTCTTTCATAGTTTCCTTTCCAAATACATTTTATTTCAATAATTTATTTCTATCTTATATTTTTATAAATATATTATTAGCTTTTCATAAACTCTAAAACCGACTACAGTTCTTACATTAACACTAGTAAGAGAAACACTTTTCGTTTTTATATTAATACGATAGTAAGATTTTTAAAAAGTTACAAAGTAGTGATGTTACGTTCTGTGCCGAGGCTTCGGAGCGTGTGTCGAGAAATCCCGGCAGCTTTCAGTGAAGCGGCGTATCGAGGCTTGTATCGCTTTAGAGCAATGAAGCCTCACTTGGCCCGACTGGTTCAGGAAGCGGTCCGAATCTTGTAAATACAGACCCTTGCCCTGTTAAACCCAGCTACTTTACAGTCTCAGACTAATAATATTACCCCTCCTGACTATTACGAGCAAAGACTTGATTCACACACATTTGATAGCCCCATTCATTTCAAGCCAATATGTTTATTACACATGTGCGAAATATATATTTTTCTTCACCGTTATTTCTAAGCCTTAACTGGCACAAAAAACACAGATCAGATGATACACTGTATCATTGCTTTACATTACGTTATCTGTAATGTATCTGCTTGTTTTACACTCTTTGGCCAACAGGTGGTATTTGGAGCAAATTAAGCCTCGAGAAATGAACCCTTTTGGGAACCACTTGGCTGAAAAGCTTCAATGCTTCATATCACCATCACTATTAAAAAGTAATAAACAAGGTAAAAGTAGTTCAGGTAGTAAACAAGGTAAAAAGTCGTCTAAAAAAGTAGTCAGAATAATGAGTAACGTAGATTGCTGTAACACGTCTGTCTGTTCTGTGCTTGCCTGAGTTCTGATTAGTACATTTGGTTCCACCTGTGTTGTTAATTATCTCATCAGGTCCTTTGTTTGGTCCCTGCTTATAAGCCCTCAGTTTTCCCTCTGTGCTCATCAGTTCTCCTTTATAGTAAAGCCTGCCTTATTCCCTGCATGCGAGTTCTTTTGTTATTAAATCTCGCTCTTACGTTCATTTGCATCTCCGTGAGCTTATTCCTACACACACACACACACACACACACACACACACACACACACACACACACACACACACACACACACACACACACACACACACACACACACACGACAATTACTGTATAATCTGAATCTGTAGGAGAAAAACTGAAATCAGAGAATGCTTTCTGTACAAGAAACACAACTGAGAACTGCATGAAAGAGAAACCTTTGAGCAATAAACATGTCCCACACATTCTTTCTTCAATCTCTTACCCCTGTTCTTTCTCTCTGCGGTAAACCTGTAAAACAAGATCACCGCTTTTGTCTGATTTGACCCTTCACAGCTGAGGAAAACTGATAAATGGAGGGAGGAGAGATAAGAAGGTCAGAAGTTTTGAACCTCAAGGATGAACACATTAAACTGAAACCCTGTGTGCATGGCATTATGGGAAATGACGGTTTATGTGCACTAATTCAGCTTAGATTAGTGTGAGGATCTCCGCCGTCCCGGCTGAGCAGTTTGCATTTACTCACCGTCAGTGTTTATCATGTTAATGATTGATTTAATTAGTGCTGCTACTAAAACCTCTAGCTTTCTTAACCAGTCTTAAAGTTAATTGTGTGTTTGTGATTCAGAAATGATTCCTCAAATCATGTGCTGTTGAAGAGATTGCTGTGCTGTTATTTTTGTGGTCCAACACACATTTTCATCTGTTGGACCAGAAAACCAGGTGCAAAAAATATTCCACAGACATAAGCCACATCCAGAGAGCAGAAGATCACAGAGACGTGAGGATCCAAAACCCAGAACACACTAGAAAACCTTCATTAAGAACTTATATTGGGGAATATGGGTTACAAAAAAACAGCTATTCGTCCCGCACGTCCAGATTTTGCAGAGTTAGATGTGTTCCTGGGTAAACATATTGTTGACCCTGGACAAAACATTTTAATCAAAAAATGTAATCTTGACCATTTCCCTACACCTAAACCTACTCTTAACCATGAGTAATCCTTAAAATCAGAGGAAATGATAGATGAATGACACTGATGTACAAGCAACAAACACTGTTTGTAAGCCTAAACTTCACAAACATTATGAACTTGTTCTTCAAATCTGATTGGTTAATAACAATGTTGTTCCAGGGTCAAACAGATGTTGACCCAAGAACATGTCGCACTTGGTAAAATCAGGTTCTGCATTCGTCCCCACTGAGAAAATTGATTTAAACTTAATTTAGAATGGTTTGAAATAAAAATGAGTATACTATAAATCCAGTGCAGTCAGTTTACATGCATAGTATAGAAAAAAACACTCTGGAAGTGGATGGGGACCAACAATCTTCAACATATCTTCTGTGTTCAGCAGAAGAAAGAAAGTCATTCAGGTTTGGATCTTTAGTTTCAGTACATGATGACAGGGTTTTCCTTTTGTTTTTGTCCTGACCATTTAACTGAAAATCCTTCATTTCACTATAATCTCTCTGAACCACTAGACAGAGACGGAGAGAGAGAATCGTCATCAGCGGTAATAAAATACAGCTTAATAACCAAAAGAAAGTGCTGACTGGAAATAGCATTTAGTTATTGTTAGTGTGTGTGCGTGTGCACGCGTGTGTGTGTGTGTGTGTGTGTGTGTGTGTGTGTGTGTGTGTGTGCGTGTGTGTAATGGTTTTAGTAACAGGCTGAATTAAGGCTGGATCTGAAGTGGACTGTGTGCTGAGCCTCTTTCGTTAAATGGTTTTTAAATACTCTCATTATGTGTAATGGATTAATGAATCATTTGGAAGTAAACGCTTATTGATTTGGAGGAACTCAAGTACCGTTTTCAAAAGGGATTAGGACCATTGACAGAATATAAACAGCGCGTACATCAGCTGCATTGTGAACCATCAGACAGACAGGTGGTGTAATGTGGATGTTCACTGCTGCTCCATCGTAATGTGTTTAATGCAGAATGTTCACATATATATATATTAAAATAATTATTATTGTGTGTATATATACACATTCTTTAAATAATAGGTACACTATTATTACATATAATGTATATATAACTCTGTGTTATAAAATTGTAATCACTTTATTGTATTTAAATTCATAAACACAAATTAAATTGAATTGATGGACAAAAAACACACACACACACACACACACACACACACACACACACACACACACACACACACACACACACACACACACACACAGGTCATCCAGTACTATGGCAGAACTCACACTAATATATATATATATATATATATATATATATATATATATTAGTGGTGGGCCGTTATCGGCGTTAACGTGCTGCGTTAACGCGAGACTCTTATCGGCGATAAAAAAAATATCGCCGTTAATCTATTCTCAAAGTTGGGTTGGGAGCTGGGTCTATACTACGCACTATGATGACTTTCACCCTGATATTTTAGCGCGGATGTATACCTAGCCGAATTGCACTGTAGGGGGCGAGAACGAGTCTTCGAACTAGAGGCTCGCAGTCCGTGATGGACAGATTGTTAACGGCTGGTCTATGTGGTAATACAATCGGACAGGACATCCAAACGCTCACCTATCATTCATCAACCTCCAATATGGCTTTTCATCTGAAAGATGTATGTAGTAGCAACTTTACATGGCCGCTCAATATGATGTTAACCTAGAGAAATGTGCGCTATTGAAGTGTTTGTGTGGAAGCGCGTTTGCTGCAGGACAGGCTCCGGTGCGCTCACTTGCTCTTAAAATCTCCGTCATTTTTGGTCATACAGATAAAAGTAGCCTAATACATCTATCGAATCTGTAAAGACTCTACGTTTATTTGTGTGCACTCAGAATAACAACGAAACGTTGCGCTTTTAAGCAAACAGGATGCGCTTTAGGTCTCATGTGAACTTGAGAATTCACTCCCGTGTCACCCTCTGCTTCGAACCTGTGTGTATGCCTAACGTTACTGTGAAATTACCACATCAGACGTGACGTGCTAACATGGATGCAGCTATGAAGCCGCCGGGTTTGCTTCAGGGAAAATGTATTTTTAAGAAGCTTCCCAATGGAAACTGTAAACAGTTCATCACGACCTCTTATGTAGGCCTACAGTTCAAAATTCATGTTTAACTGAATAAACAGTTAGTAAACACAAGTTCATCTTATTGAACATAGTTTATTTTCATCACCAATTATCATAGTAGAACAGCTTTCTCAAGCAGTTTGTGATGCATTTTGGAAACAGGAGATGCGCCCCTGGTCTAATGCGCCACCTGGCTTGAGAAACCCGTTCTCAAAGACTTACTTTTAGCCATTATTTGGGTAGCACACATATTCTGAATGCCTTCGGCAGAATTCAAATGAGCCATTTTAATCTAGATTAATCTAGATTAATTCCAAAATTAATCTAGATTAATCTAGATTAAAAAAATTAATCTATGCCCACCCCTAATATATATATATATATATATATATAAACACCCTAGCTACTCTAAATAAAAAATTTAATTGAAAAGCACAAAGCAGAGGATGAAAACAAGAATATTTCCTTAAGTCAATGACTATACCTTGGAGTGATTAAATTCATAATTAAAAGAGCTATTTTATCCTCAAGAAGCAAGTGACTGAGGAGACGGTGATCATTGACTCTGACAGAGCTGCAGACTTCACGAGCTGTGATTGTACAACAACAACTGACGCCTAGAGCTTCACACAGCGTGAAAACAACGGCAGACCGAAGCCCAGTGTTAAATGTCACATGACATCTGAGCTCCGGTTTGCCAGGAGGCATCTGAGAGCCTATGCGTTCATCTGGGACAAGCTTATGAGCTCGGATCACACCAAAGATGAGCTCTCTGGCCATTAGATGAAACGGCATGTCTGGCGTAAACAAAATACTGCACATCATCAGAAACACGGCGTCCAACCGTGAAGCACGATGATGGTGGTGTGTCCCGCTGCGGGACGTTTGCAGGCATATGAGGGGAGATGAATGCAGGAAAACGCAAGGGAAACTCGACGGAGTCACCTTTAACCTAGAAAAGAATTGCTTTCCAGCTGGATGCTGAAACATCAAGCCAAATCTATGCAGGAATGGCTTGAAATCAGTGATGTTTGAGTGTCCAACTCAGAGTTCACACATCAGTCTAGTTCATGTTTTATTAGTGGACCTAAATAATACTGCTGAAACCTGACAGAGCTTGTTCTTGTGAGATGTTCTGCAAAGAAGAATCAGGAAACATTAGTGACCAGATGTTCAACCCCAAAGATGCATACACTGGCACAAGGGGGTGAATACTTATGCAATTGATTGTTTTAGGTCTAATAACTTCACTTTAAAGACTATTTTCCTGTTGATCATAATGAAAAACACCAAATTCATTCTCTGTGCTTCATTCGATTGAAACCAACTAAACGTCCTGTGTGAAAAACGACTGAAGCTGCGTTCGATAGTGAACCTCTGGGAACACGTTTGGGATATACATGTACTTTGGTGTGTAGAATATCAACACAAAACAAAAGTTCATTTACATTGACATTTAGGAATGAATACTTTAACATATCAAGGATACATTACAGTGACAGTACAGACATTTAAACTGTTACAAAATATTTATATTTTTTTATATTTATATTTTTTTTTATACCCCCGCCCCAAAAACAAAAAAAAAACTAAATATAACAACAAGCCCAAACTGAGTGCTGCTCGCATGTGTCTTAATGTAGACTAATGTAAAACATCACGTCTCTATTTCTGTTTCAGTCTATTCACAACACGTATAGAGAATCCGATGGCTTGGCTAATGTAAATGTCCTGTGTGATGATTTCTCATCAATAATACAACACCATTTGATCACGCACAGTTATTCTTTAATGGATTTTCTCTATTCATTAAATGTGAGATCACTGATATTCATAATTTGCGTCTGAGCCACGTCTGACATATTAAACACTGTGGCTTCCTGTCTGGAAAGGAAGTCCTGCGACATCATTGTCTGATTTACAGACAGCTCAAGAGCGAGAGCTTAAAACTAAATATTAGATATTCGACTAAGTTTGATGAATAATCTATGATTCTGCAAAAGTTAATGCTCATTTGAAAAGCTGTTTCTGACACCCATTAGCAAAAAAAGTTTTTTTCACAGAGGTTAAGGTTAAGCAGGTCAATGAAATATCTGGCAACATAAGCTGCACTTAATGGACGTCATGAGTGGTACCGTAAAAATGTCTGGCAACGCCACCGTTTGGATCGTTGCTCTTCAAGTGTCCTCAAGTGTTCTTATTATCACGTGACGACAACATGAATCAAAACTAAATTATTACTGAGAAGAAAATGATGATTTGACCGCAGCTCTAGAGGCCAAAATGAATAGAAGTCATTTTATTTAATGGGATTTAAAAATGGCTGTGTAAAAAAAGGCTTTGGCTTTTCTCCTTTATGATTTTTAAAGAGACCACATCTACATGCACTCATTTGACAGGTGTGTGTGTGTGATGTGTGTGTGCATGTGTGTGCTTGTGTATGTGTGTGCACATGCTCATGTGTATGTGTGTGCGTGTGCGTGTCTATATAGTTAAATATGAACTTATATCTTAAATATATTTTACATTATATATAATCCTAATTGTTTAAAGAAAATGTATTCATGATGATAATATTTGTATATGATTAATAAACATAAGATACATATGTTTAAAATATAACTAATACATATATATATATTAGTGGTGGGACGTTATCGGCGTTAACGTGCTGCGTTAACGTGAGACTCTTATCGGCGATAAAAAAAATATCGCCGTTAATCTATTCTCAAAGTTGGGTTGGGAGCTGGGTCTATACTACGCACTATGATGACTTTCACCCTGATATTTTAGCGCGGATGTATACCTAGCCGAATTGCACTGTAGGGGGCGAGAACGAGTCTTCGAACTAGAGGCTCGCAGTCCGTGATGGACAGATTGTTAACGGCTGGTCTATGTGGTAATACAATCGGACAGGACATCCAAACGCTCACCTATCATTCATCAACCTCCAATATGGCTTTTCATCTGAAAGATGTATGTAGTAGCAACTTTACATGGCCGCTCAATATGATGTTAACCTAGAGAAATGTGCGCTATTGAAGTGTTTGTGTGGAAGCGCGTTTGCTGCAGGACAGGCTCCGGTGCGCTCACTTGCTCTTAAAATCTCCGTCATTTTTGGTCATACAGATAAAAGTAGCCTAATACATCTATCGAATCTGTAAAGACTCTACGTTTATTTGTGTGCACTCAGAATAACAACGAAACGTTGCGCTTTTAAGCAAACAGGATGCGCTTTAGGTCTCATGTGAACTTGAGAATTCACTCCCGTGTCACCCTCTGCTTCGAACCTGTGTGTATGCCTAACGTTACTGTGAAATTACCACATCAGACGTGACGTGCTAACATGGATGCAGCTATGAAGCCGCCGGGTTTGCTTCAGGGAAAATGTATTTTTAAGAAGCTTCCCAATGGAAACTGTAAACAGTTCATCACGACCTCTTATGTAGGCCTACAGTTCAAAATTCATGTTTAACTGAATAAACAGTTAGTAAACACAAGTACATCTTATTGAACATAGTTTATTTTCATCACCAATTATCATAGTAGAACAGCTTTCTCAAGCAGTTTGTGATGCATTTTGGAAACAGGAGATGAGCCCCTGGTCTAATGCGCCACCTGGCTTGAGAAACCCGTTCTCAAAGACTTACTTTTAGCCATTATTTGGGTAGCACACATATTCTGAATGCCTTCGGCAGAATTCAAATGAGCCATTTTAATCTAGATTAATTCCAAAATTAATCTAGATTAATCTAGATTAAAAAAATTAATCTATGCCCACCCCTAATATATATACACACATATATATATATATATATATATATATATACATATATACACACACACACATATATACACATATACACACACACACACATATATATACACACATATATACACACATATATATACACATATACACACACACATATATATACACATATACACACACACATATATATATATATATATACACACACATATACATACATATACATATATACACACACACACACACACACACACACACATATATACACACATATATATACACACACATATACATATATATATGTATGTATATATATCGCTTATAGTGACTTTACATGAGAGAGTAAAAATGTGATAATACAAATACACTTTCTTTGTGCAGAAAGCACTTTCTCTGCTCAGATTGCTGAAGGGTTTGTAGTTTGTTAACACGAACAACACAATAGATTGGACTCTGTCTGGCAGTTCAGATATGATTCACATCTGTGAACACACTTTCACACACACCTGTAAACTCTGTGTGATCAGATGGTCAGTCTTCTGCCTCGGACAGCTGAACGTGTCTGACGGAGATCACACAGAGACGGAGAGATGTCCGACGTGAGCAACCCACGAGAAAAACCTCCAAAAGATGTTCCCGTGCCATGATGTGGACACACTCCAACAGCAACATGCCGAGGTTATGAAGAGCATTTACTCTGTGGCAAACCAAACACGATAAAGTGTGTGTGTGCAAACATGTGCATGTGTGTGTCTGCAGAGGATTAAGTGATCGCAGTGATGTCATCGGTATCCCAGCATTCCACGGCTGCAGATGTTTTCAGCCCAACACACACACACACACATCGCATGAAATCTCAAAACTAATATCAAATTTCACCACAAAATCTAAATACACATCAAGAAAACAAAGGCTAACTTTGTACAATTAAAATTGTACAATTTAAAACTAAAGCGCCTTAAAATAGCCTTGTTTTTTTAGGCATGAAGAACATTTTAATGATCTGATACCCTTTTCTACAGTTCCAGCATAAACTGTTCTTCATGGAACCATGAATGTTAATAGAGGAAATGAATGAATGAATGAACTGCAGTGTATTAATGGAAAAAACAAGAAAATCATTTACATAAGTTATTTAAATAATCTTCATAATTTAGATAGAATGTTTGTGTTTACAGTACTGTCTTTATCAGTACTGTCTGAACAGTAACACAAATAATCACTCGTTACAACCAAGATCTGCAGAATACATCTCTGAACACACAACACATCGAACCCTGAAGCAGATGGGCTCCAGCAGCAGAAGACCACACCGGGTGCCGCTCCGGTCAGATAAGAACAGGACACGTAGGATACAATTCACACAGGATCACCAAAACCGGACAAAAGAAGATTAGAAAACGTTGCCTGGTCTGATGAGTCTTGATTTCTGCTGCAGCATTCAGATGGTGGGGTCAGAATTTGGTGTAAAGAACATGAAAGCATGGATTCATCCTGCCTTGTCTCAACGGGTCGGACTGCTGGTGGTGTAATGGTGTGGGGGATATTTTCTTGGCACACTTTGGACCCTTTAGTACCAATTGAGCATCGTTTAAACACCACAGCGTACCTGAGTATTGTTGATTTAATCAATATTGCCAACCTGAGTATTGCTGACCATGTCCATCCCTTTATGACTACAGTTGATGGCTACTTCCAGCAGGATAATGCACCATGTCCAAGTTGCTAAGTGCTCGGCACTCACACCTCATGTTTGTGGATGAACGCAGATGATCATAATTGATGGACAACTATGCCCGACCTGTCAAAAATAACATTTGAACCTAAAACTTTTCCAATAGGTTTTAGTGGAATGAAAGCTTCTATGGATGTCACATGCTCTCCATGAAACCACAAAAGTCAAAGAAAGACCTTTATTTTGAGAGCATCTTATAGCGGAGGACTCAACCATCTCTTCAGACACTAGTTTAGGAGAGGAGGGGGTGCAGATGGCTGAGGTTCTCCGGGGTGTTTGGTGGTGTTAATGTGGGCTTCAATCCAGCACCCAGCTGAGAGACATTAAACTACAAGCCCTTCAGTTCTCCACGGAGCCCAAATAAATGTCGAAATCTCCCGTACAGTACACACAGTCAATATACAGTCAAATGCTCACATATACAAACGCTTCAATCTCTAATACTGATAGTTTGTATGAAGTTATGCATAATAGCTCCTGTGATTCCCCGCTGCGGCGTTAATCAACTTCCAGTCATTTCTGGAGTCTCACATGTGCTGCAGGTGCACGATTAGCTATTCACCAAACATCTGCCATACAGAATGAGGAATACGACTGCAGGAAAGCAGGTTAATAATGGGTTAACGTGATAGATGATAGTGGAGCATCTAATAACAGGCGTACACGAAGCCTTGAGTGGCTCAATCTAATGCACATGTTGTTCATTGGCGTTTCAGCTTTAATTGCATTTACGAGCTCATTTCTTCCCAGAATGCCTTCACCGTCAGCGCAGAAACACTCACAGAGAGCTGATTTCATCACTCAGATCTCCAGGTTATCTGTGGAGCCGTCCTACACCTGAGGAAAGTGAAGTCCCTCGTGTATTGTTCTCTCTGGGTTGTTTTGTCTATTGATGTGTGTGCAGTCGGGCCTGAAGAATAGCATGTGTTATTGGATTTGTCTCTCTCTCTTTCATTCTGCATTTCTGTCTCCGGAGATATTAGCTCAAGCTCAAACTCACATACTGACACAGACGCTCAACAACACAGAGTCAAGCTGCTCATTTCTTTACTTTCAATGACATTATGCTCCTCTGAAAGTGTTTCTCTATAACTCGGTTACACTAATTGTGTTTGAGGTTTCTATTAAGAGGTAGAATAACCGAAGTGCTATTTAAAGGTGCTGAGCGTCATGTAAAGATATAGTTTGATCTGATGAGCTAAATGTAAAAGAAAGAGAGGGCCATATGAATGCAGTTTTTAATTTTTTTTGCCAAGTTCACTATTTTCTGCTTTGTTTTATTTAAATTGTAATCGCTCAAAATCATGTTTATTCTATTGAATTAACACAATATTTAATAATTACTTACATTTTTAACAATAATAGGGTTCCATGAAATCCGTTTTGTTTATTTATTCACAAGTTATATTTTATTTTGTATTTAATTATTGTTATTTGACAGCAAAATATTTTTATAGTGATAATTACTCAAGTAAAATGTATACACAAAGAAATACAATTTAGTGGGAATTCCCAAGTAACTTAGACATTTCCAATAATTATGTTTAGGCTTTTACTAAATTAGCTATCGTTTTATGAGTGAAAATGGTTTCCAAGCATTGGATCCTACTCCATCGTTTTTTCAGTGTATTCAGCATTTTAATATTTAATACAAATGTATAATCAGAAACTGCTGTAATCATATGAATTCATAAAACTTACATTTGTTTTACAGCAAAACATTGCAACTTTTTATGTTTGTGTCAAATACAGTTCTGCACAATTAAAAACAATTATGAAAAGATCTTGATTGTGTGACATTCCCTTAAAATATTTTAATAAATTGAATTATTATTACTATAACTGTTATATGTATTTTTATGTACCTACAGCAACATATTTGTCATTTTTATCAATCCAAAATGAGTCAAATTCAGGGGTATTTACACAGTAAAGTCCATGTTAATGACTGGATCCACACTTTCTGCATCATGGAAATCATAAACTGGATATAAAAATAGAGTTGCTTGTAGCTTCTTTATTAAAGCAATAATCCACTCGTGTTTTACCATGGTGTTCTTTACCCTCTTAATCACGGTAAACTGCGGTCACGCTCAACCTCACAGAGCTTTATTTTAAGATGGAGTCAGACTCGTTCTCTCAGGACTCCACAGTATACGGCATTCCGGAATCCTGACAGGATGGAATGTCTATGGATTCTAGAACTAGAAACACCGGGAACGCCAGGACTTCACAGATCCGTGAGCGGCTCGATCGCTCCCAGCCAGATGCGCTCGAGCGTGTGTGCAGCTTGAGAATGTGTGTGTGTGTGTGTGTGTGTGCAGCTTGAGAATGTGTGTGTGTGTGTGTGCAGTTTGAGAATGTGTGTGTGTGTGTGTGTGTGTGTGAGTGTGTGTGTGTGTGTGCAGTTTGAGAATATGTGTATGTGTGTGCATTTTGAGAATGTGTGTCTGTGTTTGTGTGTAGTTTGAGAATGTGTGTGTGTGTGTGTGTGTGTGTGTGCAGTTTGAGAATGTGTGTGTGTGCGTGTGTGTGTGCGTGTGTGTGTGTGCAGTTTGAGAATATATATATTTGTGTGTGTGTGTGTGCAGTTTTAGAATATGTGTGTGTGTGTGTGTGTGTGTGTGTGCAGTTTGAGAATATATGTGTGTGTGTGTGTGTGCAGTTTGAGAATGTGTGTGTGTGTGTGCAGTTTGAGAATGTGTGTGTGTGTGTGTGCAGTTTGAGAATGTGTGTGTGTGTGTGCAGTTTGAGAATGTGTGTGTGTGTGTGTGCAGTTTGAGAATATATGTGTGTGTGTGTGTGTGTGTGTGTGTGTGTGTGTGTGTGTGTGTGTGTGTGCAGTTTGAGCTCCGCTTGGGGTCAGTTTCATTCTTTGTATGCTCTGCTGCAATACTAACACAGAAACCCTTCCCATAATTCCATATTCTGAGAAATCCACAGGGACTGAGAGAAGGGATATGACAAAAACAATGGTAAAGGACAGAGAGAACGAATCTCAGGCGGTCAGATCTCCTGAAGTAGTGAAGCTCTCGTCAATCAGTGTCCAACAATATGATTATTATTAACAGCTAACGGACATACTCTGTTTGAACCCAACATATAGATTGAAAATGAGTGGTGAAAGTATTGGATAGTTTAGTAAATTGCTGATAAATGACTTCAGAAAGAAGGTCTACTTGTAAAAGCTGTTGACTTTAGCAGTCTTTGTTGCTTTGTGCCAATAGTGACAGTTGAGAAAATGGTAAAAAGCACTTGTGTTTTCTCTGCTGAAGTCTCAAAGATATCTTAATATCCTTTTAAATTCTAGTTCTTAATAAACGCTTCTTTAGTAATCTTCATCTGTATGCCCATAAATGGTTAATTTCCACAGATACAGGGATTGCAGAGTGGATCTGCTGCATTCAGCTGATAACTTCTCTTAAAGAGAAATGTCAGAACAACAGATAATGATGAAACCGAAGTCTTGTTTCCTTCTATCAAAACAATAACAACATATCTGTCTGAGTGCCATACATATTAGCACCTTTTTCAGAGTTTGTGAAGCTGCAGCGCCAGAAGTATTAAAGATATCTTAATATATTTAGAAATTATGGTTCTTATTAAACTTGTAGTCTTCATTTTTAATGCCCTATATGGTTCAGTCCCAGAAATATCACAAGCCAAAATGAGACCAATTTATTGAATTGTACCCATTTTTACAGGTTGAACCCCAAATGTGGGTCACTTACAGATGATACTTAATGCATTTTAAGAGCAATGTCTGAAGAACAAATCATATTAAAAGTAGAAATATACCGTGTTTACCCTATAATTAAGCTTCAAACCTCAGTAAACATACATGAGATATTTAATAGTTGTTTTTTTGGGGGCGTTGATCACTATTTATGTTTGAACTTCTTAAGAAAAAATATTAACACAATGAAAAATGTAAGCCAAGGACATTTCTGAAATCTGAAATTTCAGTGTGTGTGTGTAGACAGATATATTAAGCTCAATTAATTTAATTACATAGACCAGAACTTTCAGAGCTCATCGCCATGACGACTATTACTATAGTGATGACATGCAAATTAAATGGTGAGTTGGTGGGAGGAGCCGCGATATGAAGGCTTGTGAGGTGTGTGTGTGTGTGTGTGTGTGTGTGTGTGCGTGTGCGCTTGTGTGTGCGTGTGTGTGCGCTTGTGTGTGCGTGTGTGCGCTTGTGTGTGCGTGTGTGCGCTTGTGTGCGCGTGTGTGTGTGTGTGTGCGAATGTGTGTGTGTGTGTGTGTGTGTGTGTGTGTGTGTGTGTGTGTGTATGTGAGAGAGAGAGAGAGAGAGAGAGAGTCTCTGTGTGTGTGCACGTGTGTGTGTGTGTGTGTGTGTGTGTGCACGCGTGTGTGTGTGTGTGTGTGTGTGTGAGAGAGAGAGAGAGAGAGAGAGAGAGAGAGAGAGAGAGTCTCTGTGTGTGTGCGTGTGTGTGTGTGTGTGTGTGTGTGTGAGAGAGAGAGAGAGAGAGAGTCTCTGTGTGTGTGCACGTGTGTGTGTGTGTGTGTGTGTTTGTTTTGCTATACTTGTGAGGACCAATTATTGAGAAGACACCTGTTCTGTGAGGACATTTCTTGTTGTGAGGACATTTTGGGTGGTCCTCACAAAAATAATGCTTAAATGGCCTCCTGAGAACCAATACATCATTCTGTGTAAGTTTCAGCAAAAGTCCTCATAGCAATAGTAATGTTGGAAATCGGTGTGATTGCGCGCTCCCCCTACAGTACACACTCGTGTACCGCGCCCTCCGTATCGGGAGGAGGAGCCTGAGCGAGCGTGATTTTTCTGATTGGATGTATCCTGCCTAGCTGCTGGGGATTTTTCTGATTGGATGTATCCTGCCTAGCTGCTGGGGAATTGTTCTGATTGGTCACTTCAGTGGGGAGGGGATGGTTTCCACGTGGGGCTGAATATTATATATTATATTAAAAAATATTTAACGCCAGTAATCTTGTTAACTTTTATGAAGACGCGATGCGCTGAATGTTTAGTTACTGTAAGATTGAATGTAACCTTTACAAACTTAACATCATTAAAAACAGCTAAGACTCAAGCTTAAATTATTGACCTCTGGTTTACTCAAAAATGTTTATAGTGACCGTAATGTGTGTCAGAAGTTATGAAAAACGGAATCCATACCTTTTGTTTGAAATATGAGCATCAGCTGCATTTGTCCAGAGAAAATCTCCTGTGATCGTCATGAAAACACTTGACAAAACAACATCCCTTGGGGCTTTTAGTTCAAAAGCGTGCACATCTGGAGTTAGGCCTATTAATTGTAATGATTTCATTTTCCCGGTGACTCAAACAACGAATAAATTATATAGAGAAATCGAGCAAAGAACACACTGAGCTTTTTGAAACTCAGAATCAGTTAACCATTGCGTCGCAAAATGATTCGCTGTTTCGAATCGCTCCAATTGGATCGCGTTTCGCGAGTCATTTGAATCAGAACGGGACTTCAAAGCTCGTTTCGCGAGTCATTTGATTCAGAACAGGACTTCAAAGCTCGTTTCGCGAGTCATTTGAATCAGAACAGGACTTCAGAGCTCGTTTCGCGAGTCATTTGAATCAGAACAGGACTTCAGAGCTCGTTTCGCGAGTCATTTGAATCAGAACAGGACTTCAGAGCTCGTTTCGCGAGTCATTTGATTCAGAACGGGACTTCAGAGCTCGGTTCGCGAGTCATTTGAATCAGAACGGGACTTCAGAGCTCGGTTCGCGAGTCCCCACCGGAGATTAAAAAAATAATTCAGCAGAGGCATGATTATATTAGATAATATTAGAAGTGTGACACAATATAAGGGCACTTATGGTCAAATAGAACAAACATCTGAAGTGAGACAATAAACTGCCATTGCTTTCAAATGAGACCATATGCTTTTAGTGCAAAGGCTTCATTAACTGTGCCTGTTTTAGTTTAGGAATACCATTTCATTTCATTTGGATAAGAAGGAGTGGTGGCAATGCTTGCATTCTCGTGATGGGTATCAAAGGAAGTATTGGAACTAGTATCTTACATTTTTATGATACTCCGCTCTAATAAGCAGATATTTTTAGCATGTTTTATGTTTTATGGTTGCATAAATTTCATCTTGTTCTGACTCCATTTCCTCTGCTCATTCCAGTTGCTAAGTTTTACTAACCTCTCGTCATTCCAGACCCTGCTATTTTTCACCTGCCTACCAGTTGTTATCAGCGTTTTTTCCCACCCAAGCCCATCACCTATAGTCTCCAGCCCACTGACCTGCTCCCTCCAGTATTGACCTGTCTGTGTTCATGACCTCTTGCTTGTTTTTGTTCATCTTTACCTTCAATACACCTTTTGTGGGTGTATTCAACTGCTTTCCCAACTCTAGTTTTTAACATTTACACATTTACACATTACACATTAACACAACTCTAAACAACCATATTCAGATAAATGCTAAGATAAATAAATCAGTTTGTCACTTGAGAAAGCATGAACCTACCCCTCTAAAAGGCAACAAAAAAGTATTTTGACAAGTACAGATTGTCAAAGTTAATGAACTTACTCTGTGTTTACTCTGCTAGGGGCATCTGTGTGAACTCCACAATTCTGGATATTCCAGAATTGAAGGACATTTTCTGTCCCACCCATAAAATTTCAAATAATCCATATGCAAAATACTAAAGCATGCACTTATTGTGTAAATTATACTTGTCCTGAGACAAAATACTATTGTAGAAAAAGTGGTTTCAAAATATTATTTGAAATATCAAATAGGTCTCAAGCAGCCCCTAAAATGACAACTTTCTCTTGTCCCACCTTCTTGATGACCAACTTACATGTCAAATATAACAGTTTAAATACGTTCTGAATGTACTTTTTTTTTTTTTTATATTGGTGATGTATATATCATGTAATTGTCAAAATAGTTTGTTTTATCATCAACAAGATTTAAATAATAGTAACTATGCACTGAAGTTGTGTCCCTTTAGCATGTATTTGCTGTTACTTGCAACCATTACTACAGGGTTGCACTAAAGTAAATGGGTTACAAAAGGGACAATCTATTATCTATGATCTATATTTTCACTAGGTTAACATTTTTACAAAATGTAAATTGATTTATAGAGTTCATGCACACCACTGAGTGCTGATGAAAAGCAGAGGTGCTACATTGCCAGGCTTAATGCTGATGAACAGAGGAGACAGCAGTACAGTAGACAACTAGAGAGATGTGGAGGAAAGAAATCGGGAAGAAAAAAGGTCTAAAAGACTGCAGTGTGAGAGTGCAGTGTGCCCAGAGAGAAAAGTGAAAAGAGGCTCAAAAGAGGAAAAACGATGATGGATTAAACACTCCTCCAGTCAGGCTTGATCCTCCAGTGAGTTCTCAATGTCATTTTCAGCTTTATTTATATAGCACATTTAAAACTGCCAAGGTTGACTAAATTACTTCACAAGATAAAAGTACAACAATAAAAGCATAATTAAAATACATAGTATATCATATGATATAAAACGATAAAAAAAGCTGGTGGGAAAAAAATGTCCTTAACTCAAAAGAAAAGCCAAAGGAAAGAGATGTTTTAAAGTGTTAGAGAGTGGGGGCAGTTCTAATATGAATGGCAAGCTAAGGCTTGGTCGCCTCTGGTTAAGAGCCTGGTTTTAAGCAGATTGGCCGATCTCAGCATTCTAGCTGGAGTGTGAACGTGAAGAAACTCAGCCAGGTAATATGGTGCCAATCCATGAAGAGATTTAGTTAACAGTAAGATTTTAAAATCAAACCTGTAATGAAACCTGTAGGGTTAGGGTTAGGCCATGAGTATTTGGGCTGGAAGTCCAAGGTCAAAATGGAAGACACATCCTAGTTGAGAATGATCAAGCCAAGATCCTGTGGGACTTCAAGATCCAGACTGACAAACTGGTGATGGTAACCAACCAGAAATTGTGTTGATCAACAAACAGCAGAACATGGCAGTGGTGATAGAAGTAATATATATATAGATAGATATATAGATAGATATACACATATACATATACGTAAATACATACAGTATGTCACAAAAGTGAGTACACCCCTTATATTTCAGCAAAAAAAAATGTATAATTTCTCAAGGGACAATACCGCTTAAATGAAACTTGGATATATATTTTAGTGTAGTCAATGTGCAGCTTAAATAGAAGTACAAATTTACTGTCCTCTAAATATAACTCAACATATAGCCATTATTGTCCAAATAACTGGCAACAAAAATGAGTACACCCTAAGTGAACACGTCAAAACTGTGTCCAAAATGTCAATATTTTGTAGGGGCACCATTGTTATCTAGCACTGCCTTAATCCTCCTGGGCATGGAGTTCACCAGAGCTGCACAGGCTGTTGCTGGAGTCCTCTTCCACTCCTCCATACTGACATAACGGTTGTTAGACACATGGTGTTTCTCCATCTTCTGCTTGAGGATGATCATTAGAGTTCAGGTCTGAAGACAAACTTGGCCACTCCTTCACCTTCAGCTTCATCAGCAAGGCAGAGTCATCTTGGCGGTGTGTTTGGGGTGGTTATGTATGGAAAACAGTTTCTGAAGGGAGGGCATCATCACAGTCTCAGTACGTGTTGGAATCCATGTGCAGCTCCCCAGTACCAGCAGCACTCATGCAGCCCCGGACCATGATGCTACCACCACCATGCTTGACTGTAGGCAAGGCACACTTTTCTTGGTACTCCTCACCAGGGCATCACCACACATGCTGAACACCATCTGAGCCAAACAAGTTTACCTTAGTCTCATCAGACCACTGGACATGGTTCCAGTAATTCATGCTCTTGGCCAGGTCGTCTTCAGCAAACTGTTTGCAGGCTTTTTTGTGAGCCAGCTTCTGAAGAGGCTTCCTTCTGGAACAACGGTCATGCAAACTGACTTGTTGCAGTGTGTGGTGTATGGTCTGAGCACTGTCAAGCTGACCTTTCACTTCTGCAGCCTCTAAAGCAATGCTGGCAGCAATTATGCGTCTGTTTTTTTGAAGCCAGCTTCTGCACCTGACACACAGCACAAGGACTCAACTTCTTTCCCCGTCTTGGAAAGCCTCTGTATGACCCTGGCCACTGTACTGTAACTCAGTTCCAGGCTGTTACTGAACTTCTTATAGCCTAGGCCATCTTTGTGGAGAGCAACATTTCTAATTATCAAATCCTCAGAAAGATCTTTGCCATGAGGTGCCATGTTGAACATCCAGTGGTCAGTATGAGAGAATTGTACTCAAAGCACCAAATTTTAACTGCTCTGAAACAAGATACACAAATTTGTATAGTCCTGTCAAGCAGACAAAAACGTGAACTTGATGAATAGGACATGTGGCTTTGCATGGTTAAACGACGTATTCATGGGTTCCAAAGATGCTATGCTCACCACCATATTTGTGTCCGATGTGACAACGTGCACAGCACATCTCTATGAGATTTAATAGATAATATTAATATATCGTAATAATAAATTAACTTTTACTACCATTTCCCACACTGATCCCTGGATGTGATTGTATTTTTAGGACAGCAAGTGTAACAGTTAGACCGTAATGTCCTGATTACTTGTACATTTAAAACTGACATCAGCTCAAAGCACTTTTTAGTCAATGATAGCGAAAGTAGCTGCTCGATGAAGGCTTTAAGAGCTTGAAGAATCCTCTCCTGGCTGGTTGCTCCTTCCCTTCTCTGCCCGTGTTTTGATTTCAACAAGTCAGGTTTGGTAAATGCAAACAACGTGATTACTGATCATGATCCCAACATCCAGCAAGCCAAGAAAACATGCAATCTACCTGAGGGAAGACGTCTTTCACTTCTAGTGTATTCTTAATCCTGGATTTCATTATTGAAGCACAAATCCAGGCACCAAAAGCAGCCCACACCAAGTTCTCTTTAATTAAAAATATGCATTTTCATTTATTCATGGCTACATGGCTGCAATAACATGTAGGTTTAAAATTTTGCCATTGTAAAAAAATGCTTTACTGACTGATGATTCAGACTTTCAGTTGTTATGCTCTCAAAATGTCCTAAATTATTACACCACTTGTGCAGCCAGTACATTCACAAAGGTAATTTACATTTTTTTATTTTTATGACAAATTAAATAATATGATAAACCAGTCTATAAGTGTTTAATATGATAAAACCTTTGAGAACCGTGTGATTATTTTTATACACCTGTAAATATATATATATGTACACTTAACTGCAGACACAAATGACATATGTGGTACAATACAAATATTTTAGCGTCCTTTATTCTCCTATAACGAATCACAGTGGTCTCTTATCATCCTTTTCTGACTGTACGTTAGCTGCCAGTGGTGCCTTCTGATTGAAGCCAATTCATTCCGCTGATCTAACCTCTTTGGGATCGAATACAATTGTAGTTTGTGGTTTTTCTGATGACTCTTGTTACAGCTCAACATATCCCGGGCATATTAAAACCTTTTGAACCTTCTGGGAGTGTTTCGTTGATCTTACTCTGGTAGTTGTGGTTGCTGTGACTGACAGCTCACGCAGTTGTGATTTGGACACAAAAATGATGGCGATAAAACACAGTGACGTCACATGAAACCTATGAATAGCTGTTATCACTTAGGGTGTACTCAGTTTTGTTGCCAGCTTTTTTGTCAATAATGGCTGTATGTGGAGTTATTTTTAGAGGACAGTAAATGTTTACTGCTATACCAGCTGCACATTGACTTCTCTAAAATATATGCAAGTATCATTTCTACAGTATTGTCCCTTGAAAATATATACTAAATTGATTGCCGAAGTGTGAGGGGTGTACTCACTTTTTTGAGATACCGTATATTTATATATATATATATATATATATATATTTATATATATATATTACTAATTATTAATAAGCATTAATTAGGAGTTTATTGAGGACAAAGTAATAGTTAATATTTAATTAATAGTGAGAACTGGACCTTAAAATGACCCTTTATGACCCTTTATTTCTTACTATGTGTGTTGTTGTCTCTGTGTATTGGAAAGTTCTGTCACCAGAACAAATTCCTTATTATTTGTAAACATACTTGGTAATAATGCTCTATCTGATTCTGAATCTCTTAAATATGATCTAAATTGAACTTATGTAAAAAATGATTTTGCACAAATAATGTAACATAATGCTATAAAATAGAATGTAAAACAATATTAACCCCAATTAAAAATAAATAGTGTGAAACAAAGTGTAAAGGTGTGTTGTGACAGTGCTGTCAGTGAATGTAGGCCCTGAGATCAGAGATCACTCTCGCCTGATCAGAGCTGGAGAGCGGGAGGGGGGAGGGGTGAGCGAGCGCGAGCGCGGGAGAGAGTGGGGGAGGGGAGGCTGAAGATGGTGATGAGGAGAGCGAGCGCGGGAGTGGGGGAGGGGAGGCTGAAGATGCAGTATTTTGAGTTCCTCCAACAGGAAGAATTAAAGTTGTAGGCTCTTGCCGCGGAGTTGAAAGCCTGATCGATTAGGAACATGACAGAGCTCCGAACATCACGACGCTTACAGAGACTGAGGGAGCATCACGATCAATGTGCTCGGAGATATGAAGAAACACTATTACTAACCCAGGTAAGACATTTAACTTTACCTAAACTAGGATGAGTTGTTTTTATAGTCTGGCCTAGCCGTCAGGATTGTTCAGTGACTGTTTAGCATTAGTTTAATTAACATTAAGGGTTCATACATGTGCTTGAAGTAACTTACTTCGATTTGCAACCATTTTGATTATCAATCAATTATTCTAGTCATTTTTTAAGCATAAGTACCTTCTGAAGTTCGATGCTTTATTGTGTTTTGATATTTTACACAGATTTGTTTTGGTTAGACAAGGCATTGGAACACGTTACCTAGCTACAGACAGTAAATCAGATATGAAAAATGTAAGCTATGAGCTGTTTCTGTTCTCATACATAAGTACAGTACTGGTCAAAAGTTTTGGTACTGGTCAACATTACTATTTTTAAAGTTTTTTTAAAGAAATCTCTTATTATGCTAATCAAGCCTGCATTCATTTGATCAAAAATACAAAACAAGACAGTAATATTGTGATGTATTATTACAATTAAAAATAATGGTTTTCTTTTTTTATATACTATATAATATATTTAATATAATATTTCTGTGATGTAAAGCTGCATTTTCTGAAGACTGCATTACTCCAGTCATCAGTGTCATATGATCCTTCAGAAATCATTCTAATATGCTGATTTATTATCAATGTTGGAAACAGATATGCTTCTTAATATTTTTCTCTCTTTACCTGTGATACTGTTCTCAGGACAAGTAAAAGAAAAAGGGGGGAGGGGGAGGGGGGGGGGATAGGCGGATCTGATCAGCGTTTATTTAAAATACAAATAATTATTAACAGTACTGTTCAAAGGTTTGGGGTCAGTGTTTCTTTAATTAATACTTTAATTCAGCAAGGATGTGTTAAATCAGGGGTGTCAGACTCAGTTCCTGGAGGGCCACAGCCTGCAGAGTTTAGCTCCAACCCTAATGAATTACTTGATATGTGTGTCGGAGCTGCGGCCCTCCAGGAACTGAGTTTGACACCCCTGTGTTGAATTGATAAACAGTAACAGGTAGGGTTGTCACGGTACCAAAATTATTACAGACTGGTTGTTCACGCAGGCATCAGAGAAAGATAGAGGAAGAAAGAGGGTGCGAGAGCGACATATCCCTGGCCAGACAGAGAGAACAGGAGATGACCAGGTGATCATTTCAACTATGAGTTTCAAAGGTAATATGGTTGTCAGTGCAGTATATTACAGACTGGTTGTTCACGCAGGCATCAGGGAAAGATAGAGGAAGAACGAGGGTGCGAGAGCGACATATCCCTGGCCAGACAGAGAGAGCAGGAGATGACCAGGTGATCATTTCAACTATGAGTTTCAAAGGTAATATGGTTGTCAGTGCAGTATATTACAGACTGGTTGTTCACGCAGGCATCAGAGAAAGATAGAGGAAGAACGAGGGTGCGAGAGCGACATATCCCTGGCCAGACAGAGAGAGCAGAAGGAGATGACCAGGTGAACACAAATTTACATTTAGTCATTTAGCAGATGTTTTTAGCCCAAAGCAACTTACAAATGAGGACAACAGAAGCAGTTAAACTAACAAAAGAAGAGCAGTATGCAAGTGCTGCAAACAATTCCCAGTTAGCCTAACATTATACACATAGATCTTTTTATTTTTGTATGCATAAATAGACAAGAAAGTGCGAAGAAATAGAGTAAGATACAGTACACCTGTGTTTACATACAGTAAACACCTGTGATGACCGGCCTCTGTCTGAAGCTATTTTTTTATTATTATTTTTTTTACAATAGTGCAACTAAAATGGAAATGAATAAAGGAAGACCTCATACAGTGAAATAATTAACAAAACTCCTTAATTTAATTGTTTGTTTTATCTCTCTGAAAATATCTGTCTTGGTGACGTAAATGCTGTTTTTAACCTTGGCAGTTAGCTGCTTACCTTTGTACCATTCAAAGTTTTTTCACTACACTGCAAAACCCAACAAGTTAGGGTAACTCAAACTGTTTGAGTAAACAAATTTCCATTTGTCTAAACCATGTAAATTTAAAAAACTTGCAGTTAAGTAATTAAGTGATTAATTAAGTGCTGTTTGAGCATTAGTGATGAACACCTGCTGTTAACAAACAGAATCACTGAAGAAAAGAGAAACACAATCGCCTTAGATGAAATCAACTGAAATAAAATGCATTAAATCTCTCAAAATCTGATTAAACAACCCCACAGACCACATCACCAGCTCCACTTATTAATAACCAGACTGAGACATCTACAGAAGATCTTATTGAGAATTAACTAAGGTTTAGATGTTGATTTATTGTTTCATTTGAAGTAACCATGTTAGAGAACAGTGTCTGCTTTAGTTGGGCTCTTGATCCTTGACATGTGTGGTAGTTTTTTTTACCCCCTCTGGCTGATGTAACTTTCTTCCTCGAACATATTTGTTGCAACTCAAAAGCCCAGAGAAAATGATTGGTAGTTGGTTGTTATATATTTATAATGACAGTCATCTATTAGTGAACTGATCTCATTGAGAGTGAACATAGACTCATTCTGCGTCTAATCTCTGATTAAATGGATGTTGTATTGATTATAGTGAAAGTGATTTTAAGAGCCAGTAGTTTAGTGACAGTCAGTTAATATGAAAGACTTTCCAAACAGTTTGTCCACAAAGTTTTCCTCTATGGTAGAAACTAGACTCACATAGACATCAAGAATCAGCTTATGAACCTCAACAATGGTGACCATTAAAAAAAAAAAAAACTCATGCAGCAATGCATGCTGGGAGCCACTGATGAGTTTTGTCCTATGCTAGTAACCAGCATGCATTGCAACATGATTATTATTTTATTTTTAAATGGCCACCATTGTTGAGGTTCATAAGCTGAGTCTTAATGTCTGTGTGAGTCCAGCTGATAGATTAAAACTTTTTTGTGGACAAACTGTTTGAAAAGTCTTTAATAACTGACTGTCACAGAGTCACTAGCTCTTAGAATCACTTTCACAACATCTATTTAACCAGAGATTAGACACACAACGAGTCTATGTTCACTCTCAATGAGATCAGTTCACTAACAGATGATTATCATTATAAATATATAACAACCAACTACTGATAATTTTCTCTGGGATGTTGAGTTGCAAGAAATATGCTCAAGAAACACATGGTTACAACAGCCAGAGAAAAAGAAGAAAAAAAATAAACTCGCGGGTCAAGAGCCCAACTAAAGCAGACACTGATCTCTAACATGGCTACTTCAAATGAAAATAAATCAACATCTAAACCTTAGTTAATTCTCAATAAGATCTTCTGTAGATGTCTGACAGAAATAAAGTCAGTCTGGTTATTAATAAGCGGAGCTGGTGATGCTGTTTGTGGGGTTGTTTAGATCTTGAGATTTAATGTATTTTATTTCAGTTAGTTGTTGTTCTTGTGTTTCTCTTTCTGTCAGTGATTCTGGTTGTTAACAGCAGGTGTTCATCACTGATGCTCAATCAGCACTTAATTAATCGCTTAATTACTTAGTGAACTCAACTGAAATAAGTTCAGAGCACTCATAAATGTTAGTTTTAAAAAACTTAAATGGTTTAAGACAATAAGTTTCCTCAAACGGTTTGAGTTACCCTAACTTGTTGGGTTTTACAGTGTAGACTTGAACTACTTATTTTTTTCAATAGAAACTATAAAAATGGGGGTGTTATAACATTTTTTACTGGTATTGTATGTGTTTAAGGCCCCCCTTGAAAACTAGATGGTTCACCTCAAGGGGTTATCCTTTAAAAAATTGTCAAACCATAAATAAATAATTGTCAAATAAGGACAATTATACATAGCATTAAAATCTAATAAAGTGCGAGTGATGTCTATGTAGATGAAATATACACTCACGGCCACTTCATTAGGTACACCTGTGCAATCCAATACAACAGCTCTTCCATAAATTCTACTTTAGTGAAGCAAATACATTTTTTGTTTTTGTTGACATTGTCAGAAAGTGATAAATATATTTTATTTTTGTTATTGAGGTTGTAGTGGGTGGGGATGCAAAAGAGCTTTAGTTCTTAAAATTCTTCAGTATTGCTAAAAGATAAGACTGGAACTGGCATGAGGTTTCCAGCTGATTTGATTGGATGTTCCGAACTGAAACAATTAGACTTTGTTTGTTTTAACAGAGTCTTGGTGGTACTGATGAATCAGAGTCAGATTCTGACGATGGAAGTGAATATGTGCCTACACCAGCCTCCTCCGACAGTGAAGACTGCAGCTTGGGTGAAGGTCCAGATTTTCCAAAAGATACTGAAATGCGAGTGAACAAGATCAACACTACCTCAACTCAGAAAGTTGATGAGCTCGAAAGTGACTCTAGCGACCTGGAACTTACCATAGACGAGGTAGATGACGGGAAGGAAGAGGGTATGTCGAAAATAACAGTGAAGTGGAAATGATTTCAATGCAGTTTGTGCAAGTGCGGTCACAAAACCGGTCAGTTCCAAGTAGGGGTGGGCGATATGGCAAAAATATCATATCAATTTTTATTTTTTAGACATTTCACGATTTTATCACAGTTCTTTGTCATGTTAGTTTTACCAGTTTGTCTGAGCAGTACTGCCAAACTCATTTCCCTATTATAAAGACAAAGCCTTTCAAGGAAACACAATATAAATAAGAATGGTGGATATTTAGGCCAAAGTGGGCGAAGACAAAAAATCTTTGTCATTATTTTATCTTTGTTATGAAAAAATAAGAACAAAGATACACATTACAACTACACATAATATACAAACAGTGTTTAATTATCAGGTACAGTAGGCATATTTAGTAGAGCATTCAAGAAATTGAATGAACAATTAATAAAAATAAAACACTATAGATTGATTCCTATTAAAGTAACTGTATTGTTTTTTTCAGTCAAGAGTAGCGAGTTATGTTTTTCTCTATGGTTTTGTTGTTTTAACATTAAAGAATAAATTCGGTCATCTGTCTGTGGATTCTGTCATAGTGTTTTATATTAATACCATCATTTACTCACTCAAAATTAGTTTTAAACCTGAGTGAGTTTCTTTCTTCTGCTGAACATACATGCTATTTTGAAGAATGTGGAAAACCAAACAGTTGCTGGTCCCCAGTGAGTTCCATAGTATTGTTTTATATCCTACTATCAAGTGGACCAGCAACTGTTTGGTTACCCACATTCTTTGAAATATCTTCTTTTGTGTTCACCACAAGAAATAAATGAATACAGGTTTGGGACAACATGTCAGTGAGTAAATAATGACAGAAATAAAATTGTAGGGTGAACTATCCCTTTAATGACAGTCGGCTGCATGTTTAATACTGTCCCTTTAAGAGCTGCACGCATCTAATATACAGGCACGCTTCGGTTCCACTCACCGGTTTAATTTCATTTTAAACATAACCAACTGAGTCTATATGTAAACCTTGTGTGTTTTGACAGTATTGGCTCAAAAGATAACTTAGTTGAGTAATCAGGCGCTGTTAGACAGGCTTTTTAGTTCAGAAAAAGCACACTTTAGACCAGCGCGCGAATGAAAAGCTTAACCTGCTTTAGCTCCCGGTCACGTGGCACATGCTGTGCAGTAATTCTTGAACGTTTAGCAGAGAACTGTAGAGGTCGCACCACAGCAATTATTTGCACTCGCACAAATGCTCCCAAATATATTTTGGAGTCGCACAGATTACATTTCGGGAGCATATGCGACCAAAATGGTCGCAATTTCGAGCCCTGCTATAGTGTTGCAAGGTTGTTCGGGAAGTAAATTGTGTTTGCTGTGAAAACTGATTGCCTTTTCCTCTGACATGAAAGATCTTTCCAATAAAGATGTGACTCCTAATGTCTGATTTCCTTCTGATACAGAATTATCCAGAAGACCGAAGCACAGTCCTGATCCAGATGAGCCTAGTGATTCAGACAAAGACTCAGATGGTATGTAGTGCGATCATATACAGCTTAGACTTTCTGGCATGCCGTGTAGGGCTGTGTGATTAATCCAATCGCAATCGCGATTTGAGACGTTGCGATTTGCTAATCGCAAAGCCTGCGATGTGGACGCGATATTACTCTGTTCCAGAGCATATGCATCACTGCCAGCCTTGAGTGACAGTCTTACTAACCAACAGAGTGAGCGCACCTCCGTTCTCCCTGATCAGCACTGCTCTAGATGTTTTTATTTGTAGGCTACATGAACCTTATCTTTATACATTTTATCTCCCCAACAGAATAATTAGAAATAAGTTTATAATGCATGTTTGCTAATTCAGAAGACCCCACACACAGCCCGTGTATCTGAATGCTTCTCACACGCAGTCTGTCTCGTAATGCTCTTGTATACTCACGGTCTCGCGCCCGGTTCTGCTCCGTAAGTCTCTCACGAGCGCATCTGGCAATATGGACGAGGCCTGACTAGGGGTCGACCGATATGTGTTTTTCAGGGCCGATACCGATACCGATTATTACAGATCAAGTAGACCGATAACCGATATTTTGAACCGATATACGTGTCTGGTGTAAAAATGAAAACGAATGCCAAAATTAATAATAACAAGAGCTCTGACAAAAAACTTTCTTTAAATGCTTTTAAACATGTCTTTAATTCTAAAAACTGTTAATAACAACAACATTTCCGTTGGTTTTAATTTACAGTACAGTGCAAATGAAGGCATAAAACATTAATTTAATTTATCTTTTAATCAAATGAGAGTTAGACTTTATTTTTGGCAAACAAATGAGTTTACTATTACATTTAAAACATGGAAGAAATAGCGTATTGTGTTATTATTCTCAACAAAAGTTGTAATAATTGTTGTAGTTGTATTACGTATACAGTAATATATTCGGCTAAACCGAACTTATATTTTGACAGGTTGCCATGAGGACCTTTTAAGTTTCTGTAGCCTATGTATATATATGATATGACGATCGTTTTACTCAAATGAAACGGTCAAATGCTCATGAAGTGACTCTGCGAGCAGTTCTGGGGATGTTGTTCATGTATTTATGTCCTCATTTAGTGAGACGGCAGATGCTGAAAACACCGCGAGCATCACGCTCTTCATGTATGTGTGCAGTAAATGAAACCGCACGTCTGTGTCATTCATTAACAGAGATGCAGAACATGCAGGATTCATATTTAAAGTGTTTTTGCGGCTTAATATTTATAGATACTAGTCCATAGCGCGAGTCGATTTAAGTGTACTGACCTACTTTTGATTAATTCATCCAAACTTCGACACATTCCGCGTTATACGGTAAATTCCATTATATGACTGCATTTCGCCCGCATTTTCCGCATCGGGGACATCATAGGTTATATTGAGGTGTTTTGCAACTTCAGTGTAGTGGATTGTGATTTATTGCAATCGTATTGTACCTTTGAGAGACAACTGATGCGTGATCACTGAGGCAGCTCCAGTTAGCAAGTGCTTTCGGTGTGAGACTGCCTTCAGTTTTCCGCGTTGATTGGTCGGACTCGTGACTCTCTACATATCAGATGAGCGGTGGGCGGAGATTGCTCTCAGAGATTGAGAGATCGCCTCACTCTCACAGTGTTGAGCTCAGACAGGCTGCATCGAGCCAAATAGCGCATTTAAACATTAAATAATTTCACCTGTAAATAGTATGTTTGTTTGCATAATAATAAAAAAAATAAAAAATTATCGGCCAATCTGTTTTGAAAATGGCCGATATCGATAATCGGTAAAATGCTTAATATCGGCGCCGATAATCGGCCAGGCCGATAATCGGTCGACCCCTAGGCCTGACACACGCGCGCAACCTGTGTCCACTCGCGCCTGGCTCCGCGTTTAGAACCAATGTAAATTAAGTTTAACTGCTTGCTAATTGTACTTGGATGAAATGAAACATTCAGCACATTTCCCACTTGTTCTTAAAATCCCAAATACTTAAAAATTAATGAATCAGCCTGCGTAACATGTAATACTTTAATAATTGACTGAAGAAATACAGTTCTTTATTTATAAAAAATAAACAAATCTTTCCTGTGAAATTCAGTAATTCTGTAAAAGTAGTAATACCATTATAATCTTCCCTGCAGGAAAAACAAAACAAACAAAAAAACAGTAGAACCCCTCCCAAAACACAATAGAAAATGTAATGGATTTAAGGGTTATAATGGGAATTGTATTGGTTTTAATGTAAACTGTAATGGTGTCTTCTGGTATTTGATGCATTCTATTGGTGGGATGTAATCTAGCAGATGGCAATCAATAGAACAACAGTAATTCCTATTAGAATAATGCCCAAGACAAAAAGGAATTTTGTAATGGTTTTTCATGTAAATTATAAGAATTTCTGTGACGGTTTCTATTGGCTTTTTTTTTTTTTTAGCAGGGTAACAATACTCATACTGTACTGCACATTATTGACAATATTGAGCTGAAGCGTGACTTTGCAAAATTAAAATCGAAAATCAAATCGCAATCGCAATATCTGTCAAAAAAATTGCAATTAGATATTTTCCCCAAATCGCACAGCCCTAATGCCGTGTACAGTAAAGTTATGATTTAGTTTGTGTATATATCATGGAACGTCTCTCCTCTTCACCCACAAGGCCCTGGCACACACACAAAGACTAAAGTCAAGAGATCGTCCAAGACTAAGAGAAATGGTAAGCTTTTTTGATGCAAGGTTGTTCGGGAAGTAAATTGTGTTTGCTGTGAAAACTGATTGCCTTTTCCTCTGACATTAAAGATCTTTCCAATAAAGATGTGACTCCTAATGTCTGATTTCCTTCTGATACAGAATTATTCAGAAGCCCGAAGCACAGACCTGATCCAGATGAGCCTAGTGATTCAGACAAAGACTCAGATGGTATGTAGTGCGATCATATACAGCTTAGACTTTCTGGCATGCTGTGTACAGTAAAGTTATGATTTAGTTTGTGTATATATCATGGAACGTCTCTCCTCTTCACCCACAAGGCCCTGGCACACACACAAAGACTAAAGTCAAGAGATCGTCCAAGACTAAGAAAAGTGGTAAGCTTTTTTGTTGCTAATATAGAACCACCTTGTACACCCTAGCACAGTGATCCTCAATTGGCGGACCGTGGTCTGGTTCCGGACCCTGGCTTGGGTCCATAATGACAACGGTAGCACTATTTTGTTTCTACAGTATGAAGTGAGCATGTTTTTGTCTAGAGCCAAACATGCTTTATTCAAGCCCTTTCCGCTTTGATTTTTTTTTGCAGACCCTCAGATTCCAGATTTTCAAATAGTTGTATCTCAGCCAAATATTGTCAGAATCAGAATCAGAATGAGCTTTATTGGCCAAGTATGTTTACACATACAAGGAATTTGTTATAGTGACAGAAGCTCCACAGTGCAACAGAAAGACAGCAACAGGACAGGACACAAATAATACAAGAAAAATATACAAATATCCAAATAGGCAATGTACAAAACAGCAAAAACACAATATAATATATATATATATATATATATAAAATATAGACAACTATGTATGTACAGGTCAAGTATGTGCAAATTAGAAATGAGAAAATAAAAATAAAATAAGTGAGTGTGGTGAATGGATAATGTATTATAGTTGTGTGTTCCATAGAGCTGGGCGGTATGACCAAAAATTTATATCACAGTATTTTTCTAAATTATACCGGTTTCACGGTATATGACAGTATTTTTTTTTTCATGCATGACCTGGTGTTAACCACATTTTCTACTGACTGAGGAAAAACTGCAGTAGATTGACTCAGAATGCCATATTTTAGTGTCATGACGAGTGAATATTGTAGAAAAAGTCCACACTAAATACAGGGGTTAAAGCAAAAAATAATATTTTGACTGTAAATATTTCCTCGGCCAAACCCCATTCCACAGCCATACGGCTACAGTCACACACACAGTTTAAGAGCGGTGCTTTTCTTCTTGTAATTAGGAGCGCTTGTCCTCCTAATTAAAAACATTTAGGAGTACCTTCTGATCAATAAAAAAAATTCTGATAAAAAAATTAGCCTTCCGAATACGAGGTGAGGTTTGACTCCTTAAAGTGACTTACAGGGGTATTTTATTTTAACCTGTGCAATGGCATAATTTTCATCTACTTCAAATTCAAAAATGTATGTTTATAAGCTTTTTAAAATGTATATTTAAAACAATATAATAAGTACAATACGACAAGTAAGTTACCAATCATGAAATTAGTATTAATAAAAAAATAATTTGTATAATTTGGCACAGAAGAACACAAAAGTGGCTGTACGTACATTTTCAGACGTTTAATGAGGCTCAGGGGTGGCATGAGTGCAATTAAATTCATAGATTCATGTGGACATTAATGTTTTACATATAAATTTATAAACATATAACATATAAACATATAAACAATTTGAGAAATGTAAGCGTATTTACGGTCTTAAAGTTATGAAAAGTGAATTTAAGAATGCGGGAACCCTGCAATTGACGGGAATCCGTCGTATCGCCGGAGAACTGTTGTGTGTGAGAGACGCAGGAGCTGATGCAGCGGATGGTGGATATTTGTGGCGGTCGATGTGGATATTGTGGATGACTTCTTCTCTCTCATCACATTCTACGAGTGCTTCAGTTTCGGAACGTTCACGCTTGTAACACATACAGCTGTATCCTCGCCAAAATGCAATAGTGAAAAGAGACCCCTCTCTAACAGTGTCGCGTTTCAAACGTTATTTAAATGACACCGGTATTGCGGTATTTAAAAAATTCATATCGTAAGAAAAATAAACACCGGTATTCGGTATGAACCGGTATACCGCCCAGCACTAGTGTTCCACATTTATTGTTGAGTGTTCATGAGGTGTATTGCCTGGGGGAAGAAACTGTTCCTGTGTCTGGTCGTTCTGGTGCTCAGAGCTCTGTAGCGTCGGCCAGACGGTAACAGTTCAAAGAGGGAGTGTGCTGGATGTGAGGGTCCAGAGTGATTTTACCAGCCCTTTTGATCGCTTTGGATAAGTACATTTCTTGGAAAGTGGGGAGGGTTGTGCCAATAATTCGCTCAGCAGTCCGGACTACTCTCCGTAGTCTTCTGAGATCAGATTTGAGCTGAACCAGACAGTTATAGAAGTGCAGAGGATGGATTCAATGATGGCGGAGTAGAACTGTTTCAGTAAGTCCTGTGGCAGGTTGAACTTCCTCAGCTGGCGAAGAAAGTACAACCTCTGCTGGGCCTTTCTGACAATGGAGTCTATGTGAATATCCCACTTCAGGTCCTGAGAGATGGTGCTGCCCAGCAATCTGTATGACTCCACTGCAGTCACAGTGCTGTTCATGATGTTGAGTGGGGGGGAGAGCAGGGGGGTTTCTCCTGAAGTCCACGATCATCTCCACAGTTTTGAGCGTGTTGAGCTCCAGGTTGTTGAGACTGCACCAGACAGCCAGCTCCTTAACCTCCTGTCTGTAACCAGACTCGTCACTGTCCTGGATGAGGCCGATCGGTGTGGTGTCGTCTGCAAACTTCAGGAGCTTGACAGAGGGGTCTGTCGTTTAGATGTGCAGTCGTTGGTGTAGCGGGAGAAGAGCAGTGGGGAGAGAACGCAGCCCTGAGGAGCTCCAGTGATGATCGTACGAGTGCTGGATGTGAATTTGCCAAGCTTTACTAGCTTCTGTCTGTCATGAAGCTGTTGATCCACTGGCAGACGGAGGTGGGCACAGAGAGCTGAGTTAGTTTATTCTGAAGGGTGTCCAGGATGATGGTGTTAAAAACGGAGCTGAAGTCTACAAACAGGATCCTCACATAAGTCCCTGGTCTGTCCAGATGCTGCAGGATGAAGTGCAGTCCCATGTTGACTGCATCATCCACAGACCTGTTTGCTCTGCAGGCAAACTGCAGGGGGTCCAGTGGTGTCCTTCAGATAAGCCAAAACCAGTCTTTCAAATGATTTCATGGCTACAGACGTTAGGGCCACAGGTCTGTAGTCATTAAGTCCAGTAATTTTGGGTTTCTTTGGGACGGGGATGATGGTGGAGCGTTTGAAGCATGAGGGGACTTCGCACAGCTCCAGTGATCTGTTACAGATCCGTGTGAAGATCGGGGCCAGCTGGTCAGCACAGGTTTTTAGGCAGGCTGGTGACACACCGTCTGGGCCTGGTGCTTTCCTTCTTTTGTTCTTCCTGAAGACCTGGCACACATCTTCTTCGCTGATTTGAATTGTAGTTGTGGGGGAGAGGGGGGTTGCTGGAGGTGTGAATGGTTGTGTGGAGAGGTGTTCAGGGCGGATGTGGGGTGAGTAAAAGACATTCAAATCGTCTGCCAGGTATTGATTCTCCAGAGTGCTGGGGGATGGTGTCTTGTAACTGGTGATATCTTTCATAACTTTTCACACTGAAGCAGAGACACTGGAAGATAATTTGTTCCTTAGCTTGTCAGAATAATACCTCTTTGCCACTCTGATCTCCTTTTCCAGGGTGTATTTGGCCTGTTTGTACAAGACTTTATCCCCTTTCTGTGAGCATCTTCTTTGGCCTGACGGAGCTGTCTGAGTTTGGCAGTGAACCATGGTTTGTCATTGTTGAAGATTAGATGAGTCCTGGTAGGAATGCACATATCCTCACAGAAACTGATATAAGATGTTACAGTCTCTGTGAGCTCATCCAGATCGTTTGCAGCAGCTTCGAAAACACCAAATATACCCCCTTTGCACCAGCAGGAACCAGGTGCTAGTTCACAGCCAGTGCTATTGCCGGTTCTTAGTTGGTTCTACTGGCGAGCCCTTTAAGAACCGGTTGCTTTTCCACAGTCTAGAGAGCCAATCCAGAGCCAGGTGTTACATCACCGAATACATCTCATTTTTACCAGCAACGCTAACGCGAAAGCGCCAAACACAAACATACCGGCATGAACAATGGCAGATGTTGCGTTGCTATTGATGTTGGCTTTGCGAACCTACATCGGCATCCAAACCCGGCGAATCCAACGTGTTCGAGCAGCTCGCCGTAACTTGTATAGACGGAGATTTCAAGCGAGAATAACGGTAAGTAGATAACACATTTTTTTTGTTAACATCGAACAGTAACATCGCAATGTTAGCCTCAGCATGTACCCTCCTAGCATTGAAAAAAAAGTTGTAAACATTGGTGGAAGAAATATCCAGAAATGTTATTGTTAAAACTCCACTCCAAACCACCCCCGCCCCCAGCCCCTGACGCAAGCGGTTCTTCCTTCTAGCCCAGCAATGTTTTGGTGCTACTTACGAACCGCTTTTTCTGGTTCGGAGCTGGTGCTTATGGTGTCGAAAAACAAAGAACCGGTTTGAAACTAGGCTCTGGCTCTGAACCAGCACTGGAAATGCTTTGGTGGAAAAGGTGTATCAGTGAGAGAGAAACAGGCTTGTAGATCCCGCTCTGTTCCATTAGTCCATCTTTTAACAGTTCTTAATACAGGCTTTGCATATTTAAGTTTCTGCCTGTAGGTTGGAATAAGATGAACCAAACAGTGATCAGAGAGTCCTAAATCTGCTCGTGGATCCGAGTGATATGTGTCCTTTATTGTTGTGTAACAGTGATCCAATATATTACTGTCTCTGGTGGGACATGTGATGTGCTGTCTGTATTTTGGCAGTTCGAGAGATTTGCTTTATTAAAGTCCCCGAGAATGATTAAAGCAGAGTCTAAGTGTTGTTGTTCTGTGTCTTTGATCAGATCAGCGAGTTTCTGTAAAGCTGAGCTCACGTGCGCTTGTGGTGGAACTGATGTAGAACTCCCGCAGCGAATAGAACGGCTTGCAGTTAATGAAGAGCGTTTCTAGATCTGAACAGCACATCTTCTTTAACACATTTACATCTGTACACCACCTCTCATTAATGTAAAAGCACATCCCGCCGCCGCATGATTTCCCTGTTGATTCTGCGTCCCGATCTGCTCTGATCAGCTGATAATTAGGCAGATGTAGCACGCTGGTATGTCGCCGTTCAGCCAGGTTTCCGTGAAACACAGAGCAGCAGAGTTAGAAAAATCCTTGTTTGTTCGGGAGAGCAGTAGGAGTTCGTCGGTTTTGTTGGATAGAGAGCGGAGATTCGCTAAATGGATGGTAGGCAACACCGTTTGAAATCCGCTGTCTGAGCTTCACGAGCGCGCCGGCTCACTTGCCCCACCGCCTGCGCTTCCTGTAGCGTTTGACCAGAGCTACGGCTCCACCGACTACAATGTCCAGCAAAACGTCCGAAAAATCAAAACCCGGTAAAAGATTTTGTGGTGTGTTCTGCCGAATGTTCAGCAGATCATCCCTGGTAAAACTGATCGTATTTGAAAAACAAAAAACAGGAAAAACAAACAAAAACGGTACAAAGACTGAAGAGCAACGCACAATAGGTTTAAGTCCTATCATAACAAAACATACATCAATGGAAATCTATTTATTCATCTTTTAGATGATGTATAAATCTCAATTTCGATAAATTTACCCTTATGACTGGTTTTGTGCTCCAGGGTCACATATATACTATTCTATACCACACATGCATGTATACAAATTTTGACTGTAGGTATTGTTTGTATGGTATAAACCTATATAGAATCCTAAGCATACAGTATTTATTCATATATACTGATTAAATCAACCTGCATATATAAATGAGACATTGTTTACATATATAGCATTAACATACATTACATTATAAAATAAATGTGTGTTAATACTAATTTTACTATAGATATTTATGTGGTTTAAACCTATAAAAAAATCCCATATAAACATACCAAATTTTTGCATATATGTTGCGTAAATAAACTTGCATATATTAAGTAGACATACAGTAAATTGTTCATATAAATTGACTTAACATAGGGTAACTTAAAAATACATCATATAAATATATTCATTATATTTATATACAGATTTTTACTATAGGTAATTTAGATATGGTATAAACCTATATACAACCGATATGAAATCCTATATAAGCATACTTTATTTTTTTCATATATACTGATTAAATTAACCTGCATAAATGAGACATAGTTAACACACTTTATTTGGCATTAGCATACATTACATTATAATAGTTTCTCTATGGGTATTTCATATATGGGATAAACCTATAGAAAACCTCTCTAAAATCATATATTATCAAAATGAATGTTTACATATGATCTGTAAATAAACTTGCATATAAATTAGGTATATTTTGTTAACATATATGGTTTTAACATACTGTACCATATAAAAAGGAATCAAATAAATATTTGTAATATATGCACATATACTATGTTTATTATGGGTATTTCATATATGGTATAAACCTATAGCAAATCATATGTAAGCGTACCGAAAGTTTGCTTATATATTCTGTGAATACATTTGTATATAACCGAGACATATATGCCTTAGACTTACAGTTCCATATGAAAAGACATCATATAAATAATTTTAATACATGTATGTAATTCTATGGGAAATGTATACTATAAACTTTTATTTTCATATATCCTGCGGATGTATATGATAACAATATATTGCCTTATACTGTACATGTATGACAAAACTACTCAGGACATACATGTACATGTTACATTTCTGTATTGGCACTTTCCCTCAGAAACTACAAAGTCTGAGCTTTCAGGAGAGCCTAATTTTGTATTCAAAAGGATTGAGGGTTCTTGTTAAAGGGTTAACTCCTTTAAATTCCACTATACAAACTACAACAGCAAATACTACTGCAACTGTTACTGCAAATGTTACTATCACTACTACTGCAACTACTGTCTATTGTTTCAACTGCTTGGTGTAGTTCATTGCACATATAAAATAATACAATACACACAAAAATAAAGACATGCATACATAGTATGTAAAAGTGAGTAAGTAGATAGTAGTCAATATCAATAACATCACTAACTATACTTACACAATGCTTGCAATCATTCTATGATTAATTGACTTTGTGTTTTTCTGTTAACGGTTTATTTAGGTTCTGCCATGCAGAAGAAAGCAGAACGAAGGCCCTGGAGTGATGGGGGAAAAAAAAGCTGTTTGGGAAATTAAATAACTTTAGAGAAAGTTCCTGGCAAAGAAAAATGCCTAGAGTGCATAGAGGCAGAATCGCCACTTGAGAGGAGACACTGGATGGACATTAAGAGTCATGTACACAATACAGTTCAATCAAGAAAAAAGAAGATGCTCAGTTAAGTTGTTTGTTCTTGTTTGCTGCTGTATACTGATGTTAAAGGGTTAGTTCAAATCTGTCATTAATTGCTCACCCTCATGTTGTTCCAAACCAGTAAGGCCTTCGTTCATCTTCGGAACACAAATTAACAGTCAAGAAAAAAGAAGATGCTCAGTTAAGTTGCTTGTTCTTGTTTGCTGCTGTATACTGATGTTAAAGGGTTAGTTCAATACTACGTTTCTGGACCTGGGATCATTTCAGGTGCGTTGCAGTCTGTGCAGGGCAAGAAGCTCTCGGATTCCATCGGAAATATCTTAATGTGTGTTCTGAAGATGAACAAAGGTCTTACGGGAACGACATGAGGCTGAGTAATTAATGACAGAATTTTCATTATTTGGTGAACTAACCCTTTAAGTGTTCTGCAGGTGTTGATAATCCGTCTGTGGATTTGTTTTGAAATATAGCATGCAAATTTGTTTAATAAACAACTAAGTCTGCTGATTTCTAATTTTGGAGTTTGGATTGTGATGGATGTCAGAACTTTCATCTTAGCTGAGGTAAAAAGTCCTATTGGATGGTTTAGTACATGACACAGTGATTCTAGCTATGAGTTTATCAAATCATAAAAAAATCATATTAAATATCATGTATATTAAAATAGAAATTTTGAAATAAGAAGAGGTAGATATTTACTTACAACACACTGTAGTGTTGACAGCAGCTTAAAATATTACAAGTTGATGAAAAAATATAAAATGCATAAATATGCAAGCAGTAATATGACCAGGTATAAGAGTTTAATAACCGTCACTTAAAAAGAAAAGGAAAATAAAATATATAAAATATAAATTTAAAAATGTTATTTGGTCTAATAGGATCAGCACTTATGATAACTCTTCAAAACTGCTGCCCAAAAGCCTTAAAAACCGTTTATGTTAACAGTTTTTTTCTGCCTAGCAACCATCTGGTCCTCACAGCACCACCAACTTCACGGGTTTGGTCAACATCAAGTGTGTAAACATTTGAAGTGATTTTCTGTTTGTCTACTCCCCCCTTGTGGTAAAACTATTTTTTTCATTCTCCTAGTATTAGCAGAAACAGGGGTCCTCACAACATGCTCTGTAGTCATGGTCCTCACGAGTATAGCAAAACACGTATGTGTGTGTGTGTGTGTGTGTGTGTGTGTGTGTGTGTGTGTGTGTGTGTGCACGTGTGTGTGTGTGTGTGTGTGTGTGAGAGAGAGAGAGAGAGAGAGAGAGAGAGAGAGAGAGAGAGAGTCTCTGTGTGTGTGCGTGTGTGTGTGTGTGTGTGTGTGTGTGAGAGAGAGAGAGAGAGAGAGTCTCTGTGTGTGTGCACGTGTGTGTGTGTGTGTGTGTGTGTGTGTGTGTGTGTGTGTGTGTGTGTGTGTGTGTGTGTGTGTGCACGTGTGTGTGTGAGGGACACTTTAGTAAAGCACATTGATCATAATTAGAAGCAGGCATTCAGAACTTTAGACAAACAGTGGAGAATTACATATTGACTTTATATTCCTGGAGTGTTTGGATGTGATACAGTGAAAACATGATCAGTCATTTGGTAATGGCTGCACTGGAGCTCAGATGAGCTGTTATTATAATCTCATGGGATGTTACAGGAGCGTTCCTGCATTAGTCGATTATTTGCTCTGGGTTTGGCCCTTCTGTGAGGTGTGTGTTTGTCCCAGAATAAACCAAACAGCCTAACAGTCCAGTGATCCCACACCTCACTCACATATATACTTCACCCTTTATATACATGCATGATTATAGTATTGAGAATAAGTGACATGTTTACTGATTTATTTGAATACATTTTACCTCAATACCTTCTGCCATTATTCATAGGCATTATTTGTATATATTGTATTCTGCCAATATGTATATATATATATATATATATATATATATATATATATATATATATATATGCGCTCAGTTTGAGAAACAGACAAATATTTAGATATTTTTCGCTGACAATTTTCCCCTCTGCTGAAGATCTGAAATATTATAAAGATATTGGGTTTATTTATGTATAAAGATATTGATTGTTTCATTCCATAAGTAAAATGAATCTGCTGTGTTGTATAGAAATTGTTAACTGGAACTACAACAGATAAAGTTTGTTTTTGGGAATTAAAATAAAATGGATATAATCTAAATGTTACACAAAAAAATAGAAACATTAAAACAATTAGATTAGAAACTTTTCACTAAAACTATAACTGAAAAAACCTAAACAGAAATATTTGAAAAATGACAACTGCACACAATTACCATAAAAAAAAAATAAAAAATCAAATATAATGTGTAAAATAAATAAGGTAAAATGTAATTATTAATAATTTACAATAAATAAGGTCATTCAAAATTTGATGAAGTGTATATAAATAATGTTAAAATAGCGCTGATGTAAAGCTATAACAGTAGAATTACATGGAAATGATCAAATAATGACCGACTCGTAATTTTGCAATAAACTATTACTTTAATATTCCTTTATTCTCCAGAGTCATTTATGTGTGTTTGTGTCATTGTGTCAATTAAGTTATTTTTGTGCTGTTTTCTCTAGTTCACCTTTATATGAAATTCAATTTAGCTTATTTAATTTAGTCTGTTGATAGAAAACAACCATTACACAACCAAAATAAGAAACAACCATTACTGAAAAATAGCTTTTTCCTCCTCTGTCTGTGTGTGTGTGTGTTAGTGTGTGTGTGTGTGTGTGTGTGTGTGTTAGTGTGTGTGTGTTAGTGTGTGTGTGTTAGTGTGTGTGTGTTAGTGTGTGTGTGTGTGTGTTATAAGTCATGAAAGACAGAAACATCTCTGATTTCTAGGATGCTGATTATAAATAATCCTTTAGTTCACACACCCATGAAATGTATCACTAAAAAGGTTATTTGTACTAAAAATGAACTCAATCGCTCTTGTGCAACAGAAATGTATTTGAATCAATTGTAAGTTTGTGCACGTGTAGAGTGTCTCAAATCACTGATTATGAGATTGTTTATTTGAAGGTCGTTGACTGTAGGTGCAGCGAGGAAGCGTTGGATCTTCTGTCTGTGTCTCAGTGTGGTGCTGGTCTGAGAGAATCACTCTCACTGCTGTCACTGACATCCAACGTGTCACATACGTGATTAGAAACACAACCCTGTTAACAGCGGCCGGTCGGATCTCCCTCAAAGCCTATTGAAAGTGTATTTGTATTCCGGTAGGGCTGTGAATCACGGATTGGTCTCATGGGGAAACACACACAGTCACACACTGACAGACAGTCACACACAGACAAACACAGTCACACACACACACACACACACACACACACACACACACACACACACACACACACACACACACACACACACACACACACACTAACACACACAGTCACACACACAGTCACACACACACGCCTGAATAGATTAAGCAGAGCTGTTTCCATGAGAACGGTTATTACTTTAAAGAAAATATTGTTAGTGCTAGTTTCGGCTGCTGGGTCATGTATAGTGACATATATAAACGACGCAGGATCCTGATTAGTTCTCGGAGCCATTCATCACACAGAGACTCGGTTTAGTATC